>VZRH01001129.1:140822-183491 GCA_013397555.1 Urocynchramus pylzowi | reverse complement strand
TTTTTTTTTTTGGTTTTTTTTTTGGTGGATATTTGCATTCTCATCAATGTAGTGTGAAGAAAATGGAGAAGACTAATTTTGGGGAAAATTAAATCAATCTATGAAGCTATTAAACACAAAGATGCAGGAAATCTTTAAGCAATACATTAGAGCATGATGAAAAATTGTTATTGAAGAAGCCCCACTGTGCATACTTTTGCTTTCAACAGTATTCTGTTCTGGCCCAGCTGAATGAACCTTTGATCTGACCTAGTGTGACTGTCTGTCATGTTCACCTTTACAAAAGTGCCACCAAACACAGGATCTCTTACAAATTTATGACATATCTGGAACATTGAGATATTGTTACTTGCATTTAGCATGAATAAGAAATCCACATAACCAGATTCACCTAGACAAGTCACTTGAAAACACAATCTTGACAAGATCTCTGACATACTATTCAAAAATGGAACCATTTGGGAAAGCTCCTGTTGAATAATTACATGACAAAGGCATCCAGAAAGCTTCCAGTCTAAAATCCTAAATTGTATATACAGTAATTTACAGGTTGACTATTAATAGCAGGACCATACCAGATTTATAAGCAATTTTGATTTGATGAATCTCTATCTATATTATGACACTAAGACTATTTTAATCAATGTACATCAGTAGAAAAAAATACAACTTGGATGTAAGTCCAGGTGGCACTACTCACCCTCAACACATCAGGAGCAGAGCTCAGGTAATCACAGCCTTTTTTATACTTGTCAAAGCTGTCATCAGCAGAACATATTAACCAAGGGATTGGTTGGAAGCTTAAGTAGTGAATGTCAAGCAGAAGTAGCCAGTACAACAACAAGACTGAATTGTTTCAGATCCACTTGCACAAATTTTTAGAGTTCCTTCTGAAACCTTAAAACATTTCACAAAGGAACCAGGCCCTAAAATAAACCATGTTTTTCTTAGATAACTGTTCAGTCTAACAAGAATGCTGTAAATGAGTCAAGCATTTTAATATCTGAAGTCTCATCCTGTATTAAAAATTAGTAGTAGAAAAAAATGTAACATTCAGAAATAAAAGATAAATTAAAATAGGCACATAAAAACTTAATGGCTTTTTTTTTGTTTTAAATTATAGTACTATAACTCAGGCAAATCAATTAGCACCGTGATTTCATAAAATTATTAAAATGTTTGGCCTTGGAAAGCAAGCAGGGAACATGACCTAAAAAGTGCAGTTTATCCAGAAAGTGTAGAAGTTAGAGAGACATAAAAGCACTACATCAGTGTTACCAATACAATTTGTAAATCTAATTATAGGTGCATCATCATAGAACAAAAATACAATACCCACACCCTCTTTTCACAGCCCTGATAACCATTAGCCCTGGAAATGAAAATAGGTAAGAGAAAGTGCTACAGTTGCAGAACTGCCTGCAAAAATAAGCAGCTCTGTAGGACTTAAAAGCAAAAAAGAATAGGAAAATGAGTGGATTTGTAAGTAAGTTCACAGCATTTAATTACAGATCTGAAGTAGAGCCTACTAAGTCTGCAGCAGCCTTTCAAGGTACATGAAATTTGCTTGGTGGGAAAGCCAAACCGGATTTTTAATAAATAGCATAGCCTGGATTTCTAAGAACATTGGATTCAACCTTCTGCTTCTAGGCTTCAGTACAGATTTGGTGTAATTTTAGATAATGTCTTTGGACTTAAGACTTCAGAAACAGAACTTTGTTTGAGGCATAACAATATAAATGGCTGCTTTAACTTCAAAGCAATGTTTAAAAGGTTTCAATAATAGAAATATTCAGCTAAAGCAAGAAAAGGATGAAATTGCAATGACAGAAATATCACCACAAATCTTCCCTGCTTTGTGCAGTGTCATTTCCAATGCACTTCACACTGTACAGAGAAAGAATGCCGGTGCACCTATTATGGGATCACATGAACATGCATATTTATCATGAAGGTACAAAACCTCTTCTCAATTTCTATTTTAACAATGACAGAAAATACACAGAATAAAGAACACTAAATTGCTATTTGTTATCCTTCATTTATAGTGCAATATGATTTTAAAAAGAAATTTTAAATATGACATTTAATTTTCAGTTGTGGTACAGTTTTATACAGTTTTAACATTATTTAACTCTAAGAAATGGAGGAAATAATTTCTAATATTCTAATAAATTTTAATAGAAGACTACAAGTACATCCTTGACTAGCCAATGAGGCAAAACCAAGACCACACAGAAAATAAAAAGTAAAGCTGAATAACCCCTGACACATTCTTACTTATTCTGTTCCAAAAGGAATGCCTAACTCCTTACACATCCCACTCAGAAGTCTGTTATACAGTTACTTTCCAAAACAGAACTTTTGCCTTTAGGTCTCTTCACTATGGAATACTACACCTAACAGAGATAAAAAGGATTTATTTGCTTCATGCTTATGAACTTTATTTAAATAAGGTTTCCCAATACAATAGTGATTGTCCTCCTAAAGGGAAAATGGAAACACTTGTCTTGTAATCCCTACTCAAATAAAAACACCAGAGCAACTGGCTTAAATATAGCCCATTCAGTAAAACCCCTTGGATTTGGGAATCTGTATGTCATGTCTTCCTGTAGTGACAAAAATCTCCTCGCTTTCATCACTTAAATGAGGTAGAAAACCTTCTGAGTAGTCCAGGAGCAACATCCTGGCATGAAGCTGGTGTGATGAAGAGTTAGGCTGTTACTGTGCTGTGATGATAATACAACTGCTACAGACAATGCTTCCTACAACCATTAGTTTCATGCACTGAGTTTAATACACCCCACTACTTACCCAGCACTACACTGGGCTGTCTTTGACACAAACACTTGCATATGATTATGTTTTACAGCTCAGTAATTAACATCCATAAGCTTTACTATGAAATAGTAACTCTTCTTAAGCAGTGACACGATATCTTCAGATAGGTAGAAAATGTCACAATGCATTATTTTCTGCCAATATAGGTAGCTTTTATAAAATGATAAAAAAAATTGATAAAAGAGAATACTTGAAACAATACAGTAATACTGTCTAATGATAGAGGCTTATCTTGGTCTCTGGGTGTAATCTGCACATGGGTAAGGAAGGATAGTATGGGAAGCAACCCTAACTGACAACATGATGCTTCCCTAAAGTCAATGGTGCTACACTGATCTACTCACCTGAAGTTCTCCCACAGCCTGTTTTAAGCTGATTCAATAATATATTAAGCAGCCCAAATATATTTTGGGTCATGAACACATACAGCACTTCCAAAAGACAGAGACTTTGGAAATTGTCTGGACTACAGAGGGTGTTTTAATAAACAAGATCCTTTAAAAGAGAAGAAGTATACACCTCTCTCCAGTTTCCGTGTTTTATTACATTTTTTGCTCAAGATCTCCTTAGACACTCACCCATACTTACCATTCTAGTTTTCTGACTATGGGAAGTTAATTTAAAAATTCAAAAAAATATTTTTCCTACCATGTACACCCAAACTTAAAATTCAAAAGTATATCTGCATTTTCCTCAGTCTTGTGTGAAGACCCCAGGCAAGGATTCTGTAGGCTAGATGATGCTGTTCATTACACCTTTAAAATCCTGATTAATTACTCCTTCCTTTACAGCCTATCAGCTCAGTCCTTGCACAGATGGATTAACTCTGTGTGAAGCAGAATTATTCACTATCTGGTCACATAGAAGTAAACTGCACATCGCCAGTAAGATGCAACTAGGGTGACAAAAAGGATGCTATGGCCAGAAAAGTAATCCCTCTGAAAAAAGGTAATACCTACTGTATTCTTCCACCTCCTACCTCTTCTATCTCTCCTCTCTGTTGAATGATCCTTAATATACATTCTTTAGCAGGACTTACCTACCTACCATGCATGCTGTTCCATATAACCAGCATGCTGTTCCATATAAGCATTAATTGCAGAATGACAGAAAGGTTCAGGTTAGAAGAGATCTAAAGAACATCAAGTTCCAACCCCCCTGCTATGGGCAAGGACACCTTCCACTAGACCACTAGAGTCCCATCCAACCTGGCCTTGAACACTGCCAAGGGTGGGGCAACCACAGCTTCTCCGGGCAACCTCTTTCACTGTCTCACTGCCCTCACAGTAAAGAAACTCTTCCTAATATATAATCAAAACCTATCAATTTGAAGCCATTCCCACTAGTCCTGTCACTATATACTCTTGTAAAAAGTCTCCATCTTTCTTTTATGCTCCCTTCAGGTACTGAAGGTCACTCTGAAGCCTTCTATTTTCCAGGCTGAACCACCCCAATTCTCTCAGCCTTTCCTCATCTGATCCTTTCACCCCACTTATCAGCTTCAGAAGGTGTCCTTCTCTGGACTCACTCCAACAATTCCATGTCCTTCCTGTGCTGGAACCCCAGAGCTGGATGTAGTACTGCAGGTGAGGTCTCACCAGAGCAAAGCAGAGGGGCAGAGTCATCTCCCTCACCCTTCTGGCCACGCTGCTTTGGAGGCAGCCCAGAACACATTTGTCTCTCTGGGCTGTGAATGCACATGGCTGGGTCATGTCCAGCAGCAACCCCAGGTCCTTCTCCCCAGGGCTGCTCTTGATCTGTGCATCCCCCAGCCTGTGCTGATACTGGGGCTTGCTCATGTCCATGCCAAACAGAGTAGTGCATTTTGCAGTTTCCCCTTTTACAGACTCACAGAATCACAGAAGAAGCTGAGTTGGAAGGGACCCACAAGGATCAGTGAGTCCAACTTCCAGCCCTGCACAGCATCATCCCCAAGAGTGTGCCCATGTGCCCAAGTGTGTTGCCCAATTACTTCTTGCATTCATTTATTCCCAGATCATGAATTTTCAGTCTGTAGTGAATAGTATTAACCCAAAGCTTTTTATCTTATTTTCACTTCCTAAGCTGTAATTTAGATTCCTGAGCATTCTTCTTGAGTGGTTCTCCTAGAGATGAACAGCCATCATACATTTCTCCATCCTAAAAATGGGGTAGAATACGGAAATAAAACCCCACAGTGCCCAGAGAGAGACTATAACCCAAGTCTACACACTCCTCCAGCCCTCCCCTCACAGTTTGAAACCTTTTGTTCTAACCATTTGATCCCAAGTCCATCAAGGAAGATTTTAGGCAAATTTCATTCTTACACATGAATTAGCAGCAGACTAAGTCAACTGCCTCAGAAGGATCAAACAGTAACTCCTCTTGCAAATACAGCCTGCTGCAAAGTTAAGCTGGCCTGTCAAGGCAAACTCTGAAATTGCAGAAGCTTTCTGTCCAAGACGCTAGGGTAAAGAACTGAGCCGATCACAAAAGCTTAACCAGTAGGCAGGTAAAGCGTTAAATACCAAAGAGTCAGGTAAAGGCAGAACTTTGAGCCCTAAGACCTGAGAAAAGTGAGTTTTCATTTATGCTGCTCACTGGAAATAAATTAACACAGGCAGGAATTTATCCAATAATTCATTAAGGAGGGCACTCCACCAGTGTAGCAGAAGTAGTTGACTGTAATTCAATGCTTCAGTGGGTGAGGAAAGAGACAGATTTCTCCATCTGCAGTTTTCCTCTAAAAAGGTAAAGTCACATCCTACAAACAGCACACTGAGAAACTCTCTCTAGAAAGTATGTGGATGCCCACCAGGTGGAAATCATGGTAAGTTAATCTTTATTTCTCTGTATCTCACAATTCAAAAGAAGTCACAGATTTTTCAGGAAGATTTATCCTAGTTTCTAGATGCTGTAATCTCTACCACCATATGATCTATTTCATCACCTGATACTATGAAAACTCACTCTGTGCAGGATTCGGGCAGTATTTCACCTCCTGTGTTTATTTTAGTACAGTACAAAGCACAACTTCTGAGCTTCTCAGGTGCTCACAACTGAAACCTCAAAGGAAGGAATGGAGCCAGAATCACCTTCATGACCAATCAGAGCACTAATGGCTTGGTTCTTACAATGCTCTATCACACAAAAACTCAAAGGGATTTAATTTACCTTGACCTTGTAGTAGTCCTTGACTTCAGGCTGAATGGAATCAAAATCACCACTGATGTAATCAGGCAAGAAGCTGAAAGGAAAGCAATGAAATGAAATGAGCAGTGAAATGAAAAATTAATCCATCTTACTATATTTAATATTTATTTTCTCAAGAGTGCTATGGGGTACAAGCATTAATCTTCTTAAAGGAATATGAGTTCCTTAAAAGCACGTTAAAACAAGTTGATGTGAGGGGATACAAAAAAGGTAACAAACAAAATGTAAAACTGGTAAATCCACTGTCCCTTTGCTGAGAGAGCTGCACATTGCTCAGATGCCTATATATCTCTCAGGGTCGGTAAGACTTGTATTTGCCTGGTCCTAGAAAGACAACTTTCAAAAATCTTTCAAATGTATCACTCAGTCAGCAAAGTGTTTGAAATAGCATATCTGAGTGCTGTACATCAAGCCTCAGAGGATATCATTTGTCAGAAGATGATAATGATGCTTCTTGGACAGCTGGTATGCCATAAATGTTTTAAGGATTTGTATTTTAGTTGTTAGTGATGTCATCTCATTTCTACTCTTCTCGATTATTAAAAATACTCCCAAAATATGGAAGCTAAATGCTCAGTGATTTTTAACTCACATGAACTTAATTTCAACTCCTAACCATCATTTATACAGTAATATTGCTGCAAAGCACATGGAAATAATTTTGTGATATTTATCTTGCCATATGTAGCTTTTTAATTTCAGAATGCTTAAAAATATTTATTGCATAAATTTGTGCCAAATTCCTAATGAAACTTCCCCTGTTGTCCTGGATTGCAAGGCAATATGTATTCTATTTGCTATCTGTTAAAGGTGTGGAAGTTATCTTCTGTTAATTGGGCAGTTTTCTTTAGCTCTTCCACAAACCAATCCTCCCTCCAGGGAGACATCTGCTGTTAATGGGCTATTGACTGTCACTGCATGACTGATAAAAATTACAGCATCACATTGTAAAATGCTCTGCCCAGAGGGAGGAGCCAAACATTTCTAACTGAGGAATTTATAATCTGAGATTTCGAGATAGCAGTTCAGTTCTTCCACTGGATCCCCAGAGGAACAGCTGTCTATTCCACTAGATCTTCAGAGGAAGACTACACCCTTTCTACACAACCACCGCTTCAACAGAACCACATCAGCCACTCTAGGAGGACTGCAACCACCAATCCAACTGGACTGCTAGCAACACCCTGACCAACAGGGTGTCAGGTTGTATTCTGACTTTCAGTGGTTTTTCTTTTTGTATTATTGCGTGTATTTTGGTTTTCTTTTTCCCTTTTCCTAATAAATTGTATTTTTGATTTGGAGCCTCTCACTGGTTTTGCTTTCAAACCAGAACGCCTGTGCTGTAGAAAGAACAGCATAAGAATATCTTTTGAAAAAGTCCACAATGCCCCCCAAAACACTCAACACAGCTTTCCATCTTGCACAATTTCTTGAGTTTTAAGAAGCAGCTGACAGGTGAGAGAGTGTTTCCACTGTTTCAACAGATGAGGCTGCACTGAGTTTTGAAACCAAAGCTGCGATTTTAGTTAACTCCACGGCTACCATACTTTACAAGGGGGATGACAGTTCATCAGCAACTTAATTTCCAGCTTGAACTGTGTTACAAGGAATTGGGCAGAGTATATTGGGACATATTTTTTCTGCCACATGACTTCAGAAGAATGCTGCAGGGTCTAGAAACTCCTCATATCAGTAAAACTTACAAAAATCTCACGTTTCGTGTCTGTGAAGAGATTTAAAAGGAGACACGTGGTCACTGGTGACCATTTTCTTTGAAAACTGAAAGCTGCTCCAGTAGAAGCTGGTAAGAAAGAACAAGTGCGGTGAGTTAGGTCATGAGCAACTATGGCATTTCAATTTCCCTGCTCTCCACCATTACTACGGTTGTAATAAAAGGATATGTTCTAAAAACAATCCCTCCAGAAGTGATGGTCCAACACTCACTGCAGTGAGAAGGGCAGTCCCTGCTACACTGGGTTTGACTGAGGACACAGGAATCAAGTAGGAGAAATGCAAATGCTTCAGTGCATTGTTTCATATGCCTCCATCAGTATGGTTTAAAACTCAACAGAAAATTAGGTTTGCTCCTTAATTGTAAAGACTGACCTTTCCAATGCACAAAAAATACCACATTTTCAAAAGTTAAAATTTAATTAGTTGTTTTTTACTTTTCCATGAGTTTCCTAACAAAATATTTACTGAATACAACACACCTAAAAACCTGCAGATATTCTCTTTTCATTTTTTATTTTATAATTATTTCCTCCTGATTGAAACAGAGCCATTAAAAGTAAACTCACTCTAGTAATTTCACTGGTGGCCCTGAATGCAAGCCCTCGGGGTTTTCCAGCAGATTAGGCAGGAAGAAGAGCAGCCAGTTGTCATGGAATGCCAGCTTGGTATGACATAGACATCCAGTGTGATGAAAAAGCTGTTTATCTTACTGAAGTGCCATATATAAATCCAAAAGTGTCTTTCTTTTCTTTCTTTTTTTTCTCTCTACAGCAGCTACAAATCACAGTGCAATTAAATAATCAACTCTTTCTCCTGAACGTTTCAAGAGATATAAGTGAGAGAAAAATTAGTCAAAAAAAAAAAAAAAAAAAAAGTCTTCTAAGAATCAAGTGCTCATTCACAGCTTTTGTTCTCATCCAAAGTAAAACAATTTCCAGTCAAAAGCTAGTCTGAATTTTTCCAAGCAGAAGGAGCAGGCATTTCAGTTGCACATTCCATGGGCTCTGCTGGGGTTCCTGGCTGTGCTTCCTGAACATGTCTCCTCTGCCAGGAAGCTCCATGTCCATTTTCAACATGGCCTCTCTAAATCACTCACTTGGAGCTACGACAAAACCAGAAGTGACTAAAGGGAATAAGGGATTGTGGTTGGGGACTTTAAAATTTCAAGATATCTAAGCCTCCCATTAATGGTCATGAAGAGAAGAATTCCTTCTTCTTTTCTCCTTCTCTTTTAGAAACACCAGAAACAAGGAAAGTTCAGAAAGTCGTACCTGATGAATTAAAAAAAAATTAGTAAATCTCAACTCCACTGTCTGCCTCACAGACATGAAAAAATATGTCTGCTTTATCTTCAGAGGGAGGATGGCTGCTCTTTGTAGGTCGTTGACTATGCAAAGCATCAAAAGTGTGGAAGAGGTTTTACAGCAACTTTTGTGAGCCAGAGAGAAGTTTGATAAGAGGATTCATGTGAAATGAAATTCTCCCCTGAAAGAATTCTCTACCAAGGTTGTTGACATAGAAACCAAGAAAGAAAGAAAGATAAATAAGAAAAATGTGCAACTGCCTATTCCAGTAAGCACTTTCTTTGTTTCTCGTGATCAATAAGCAAAGTGTAAACTTATGAGTCTTGTTAAGAATGTATAAAAAGCATACATGCTATAATAAAAACATACCATAAAGGTTTGAAGCCTTCTGAAAATGGAGTGTGCTGCTTTGTATTGTCTCTGTCTCAACATCCACACAAAAGTAAGGCAACATTCAGTATAGAGTCAAAGGCTGCATATGACACAGTCATTTGTGAGTTCTGTGGAACAAATTTCTTGATCCAGCAGAGCAGATTTGAGTCAAGGTTCTTTCCAACTAACACAAGTGAATGAAGTTCATTGTGTGAAGAATTCTTCTTGACTGACTAACCTCAGAGATTAGCACTGATAAAGAAATAGGGGAAATAGCTGAGAGAGTTATAGGGAAAAAAACTTCATACTAAAGTAACTCAAGAATATTTTGTAATAATTGGGTTTCACTTGTTTGCTTTGATATAGTTTTGTATTTATTCCTGAGTACAGACTCTAGTGCAGGAGAACAGGCTTGGGAGAATCATACATCAAGCTTACTTCTATTTGAGTGGAAGAAATGATCTCAGGAGAAAAGTAACAAGAAAAGCCTCTCCATAATAGTTAAAACAGCTGCCCTTATTTAAAGTACAGATTAAAACCAGGTATTATAATAGTCTAACCCATGTTTTCCTGCCCTCTGAACTAAAATTAATGAATAATTTTTATTCTGATGCATAACTGTATTGAAGATGACACATTTCAGTGACATATCTGACACACATCCTTTAGTGAAGGAGTTTAACTTTTTGCCCATGATGGCAAAATACGTACTTAATTCCTAGTGCAATTTAAAATTTTAATTTCTAAACAGTCCTGATGATGCAGTCTACTGCATTTCAGAACCATATTTTATCAGTCTCATTAGCTATTAATTATCACTATGCATATAAGGCCATGACCAGCTCAGCTGGCTTGATTCTCTGCTGCTTTATATTGACATTTATCAGGAGTGAGCCAAATCCTTAATCCTAATGGGCCTGAAAGTACAAAATTCATGTGAGATCAGCCTAGTCTATGAGGTCTTTTCTAGAGCTGTCAATAAACATAACACCAGGCACTGGGCAACAAAAAATCTTCAGAGGTTTGGGCCAACTGGAGTTTTTCTCATTCTTTTCAATCTCTTTTGGTTTTTTTGTGTGTTGAGGGGTTTATTTTGTTTGGATTTAGGTGAGTGCTTTCTGTTGTTCTTTGGACTTGCCTTTTTTTACCTCATCAGGGTATTTTAGAATTGTACTGCATCCATCTGAAGTGAGTATGGAGTCATAAGGGCCAGGATTACTTTAAGATAAGGACCCAAAGGCACTTCCATACCAGACTGCTTATCTTTTATCTAACTTTTTTTTTTTTAAACATAAAACCCCCCTAATTTCCATATAACACCTTTAAAAGTTTGGCTGGCTTAGGAAAGAAAAACAATGGTATTTGTCAACAGTTTGGAGATGGATACCAGCCAGATGATTTACACAAATTGGATAAAGGCTGAATGTTGACTGAACAGTTTTATAAACTCCCAGGACACTGGGCTGGAAAGCCAGTGGGGGAAAAAAAAAAAAAAAAAAAGAGGGATTTCAGCAAGTTTGACATAGTTTCCATTTACCCCAATAAATTTTTAGTCACCAGTACAATAAAGCAGCTATTGATTTTTATCATAGACAGATTACAAAATAAATAGAAGCTATTATGCTCTGAGGTTCTGATGCTAAACAAGCACAACTGTGCCTTTTTCCTTCATGTAATACATCTAACAAACACAGCAATATTGTTTTTAAATATTCAGCACTAATGAACACTAACATTTAACACATTTAACACTAGTGTTAAATTTAAAACATCAGAATATTTGCTTCTTTATTCACTCACTTTAAGAATTCAGTGTGAAGTGTTAAATATGCATTTTCACACAGTTATGAAAAAGAAAAAAAAAACCCACAAAAACCCACATAAAACCATCACACTGTAGCAGTTTATACTAAAAAACTCTTGCTGCCTTCTTAAATAAAATGCTTGGGCATAACTGCTCAGCTCTATCATTAATTCAAAGTTACAGTTTCCTAGTAGTATTGACTTTTCTTGTGATGCAGCTCCTTTAGCACGTAATTGCATGCAATTAACCTTTTTTAAACAAATGTTAACATCAGAGACATGAGCATTTAAAGGCAGTATCTGCACACCCTTTGATTCCTTCAGCTACAGCACAGAAAATAATCCCATGCAGACAAACTGTGTGTCCCCAGCTGTATCATCTGGGGGCATCAAGTGGGTTCCCTATGTTTTTTCTTCACTACCAGAAATAAATTTGAAAATGGGTGTTTTTTACCCTGGACTAATAGGCACACACAAACTACATCCCTGTGGAATAAAAATTAGTGAGGATAAAATGCTGCAGACTGAACATGAAGCAAAGTCAGCTCTGACTTTTGTAAGCATCTAGTACTTGGGAATACAGAAGATAAAACTCTCTAGCACTACTTCAGGATAAGCATTAAAATCACAGTTCAACAAAAAAAAACCCAACAAACAAAAGGTAATGATCTCAACTCTGTTTGCTAACTGTTAAGGTGCACTTTCTGCTTGCCCTCCTGACGTCTTGACAGGAAGAGTAAGTGAGGGCTATTCTCATCAGAAAGGTGTTAAGTCTGTTTAAATCTGCCGAAGGTATACTGTTATCTGCTGTGAAGATCAAAGTGCCTTTTTAACTCTCAGAGACATGTACAGCACAAGCAGGTGCCTTTTATATATTGTCTCAGAGCAGCATATTTGGATGCTCCAAGTACCTGCACAGAGGTGAGTTTCTGGGTAAAGAAATGCCAGATAGTGAGATATATTCACAGTTAATATCTATTCAGCCTATAAATACCTTCATGTATTACCTGCAAGGTTACCACAAGAAAGGGTCACACCTGCAGCTCAGAAGCCCAACACTAAAATACCAATACAATTAATGAATTCAAACTGACCACAGAAAAGAATTTTGGTTTGATCAGTCTTGAACAGATGACACAAATGATCCCATAACTTATTATTATCATGAGACTTTAAAAAACAGCTAAACCCCAGTCCTTAGCTTGTCCACCCTCTACTTCCCAAACAAGACTCTCTTGAAGACAGTAAGCTTACTTTTTCAGACTCCATGGCTCCCATCACTGCTTTTCAATCCCCAAAACCTCCCTTATCACTATACAATGTTTGTAGTAGGATGGCACTGACATATGCTAGTTCTGTATAAATTTGGAGAGAAAAAACAACATCAACAAAAAAACCCCCAACTATTTCCCACACCTTCTTCAAAAGTCTTAATAAACCCTAATGTTCATTATGCAATTACTTACACAAAACAATTCCCAAACAGCACACTACAGTAAATCCATGTGTGATTTAATAAGGCTTAAGGAAGAAAAAAAAAAAAAAAAAAAAAAAAAGGGAGGTAGGTACAACACCAGCACTGTAAACACCAATTTAACAAAGAAAGCAAGTATATGCATACATCAAGCTATACATAGATAACCTAAACTCTTTGCACAGACTGTTAGCATATCTGCATATTACAGTCAGATATTATGTGGTTAAAAGTACTTGGACTATTAGGCTTTTTTCCTTACTTTGTAAAGAGCTTAAAGAGCATATAAGTATTATTTTATTTGCAAACCCTATGATTTAAAGAAAAAGATAAAAGTGTGTGAAGATATGAAAGCAACAATGCATTCATTTATGCTTGTCTGGTATGCAGTGTCACCTTGAAAATAATAAAAAAGTATCTAAAATAAATTGAAGAACATATTACCTTCAGCTCAAACTGCTATGCAAAGCACACATCAGGGGGACATCTTCCAGAGGGGAGAGCCAACTTTCTCCCATTATCATTACAAATCCAAAGAAGCTTACACCCTGCCTCAAAACCTTGTCCCTCAGTGACAAAGATGAGAGTTAATGATAGCTACAACTGTTCAATTCTTCTTTTTAAGAGTCAATATTTGAAGCTTTCCTCCAGTTGCAATTGATACAGTATGAAAATAAGTCATGCTATGAGATTTAAGAACTACTCACTTGTTTGCCATGGTGCTGAACATCCTCCTGTGTTCAGGTAAGTACATGTACTTAATGAAAAACTCAGTATGCTCAGAACAAGCAACTCCCAGGGACTGCTACTAAGTACCTGTGGTTTTGTTTTTATTAATCATAGACAAGTATTTCTTAAAATGAAGGATAGCTCATGGCAATATATGATCTTAGTGCAAATTAAAGCTGAAGCTATTCAGCACAACTCAGCATTGCACAGACTCAAGCACCATGCCTTGCTATTGGATCCTTGGCAAAAGGAATTTTAAAAAGGGAGCTGAGCCTTGAGTTTTCATCCTTGCATAGGGCAGCATGGCTCAGGGATGCACATTAACTCAGTGGTAGAAAATGCTGCATGCCTCAGCACCAGTCACCCACAAGCACATGATTTTGAATGCTAGCAAGCATAGATACTTGTCTGGAAGTGTCTTCTAGGACTCAAAGCCAGAGGAAAGGGGGAAAAAGATAAGCACTGCAGCCTCTGACAGGTGAGAGTATCTGACTCACTGAGAAGATAGAGGCTGACAAGACCCTCAAAACAGTTTTCCCTCTTTACGTCAAACAACAGATGGCAGAATTTGCTAAAAAAATTGAGAAAAATCTGCCATTACATTAAAAAATGCAAATTATTTATTAACATTTTATACTGTGCATGAAGAATCAAAAGGATGTGACCTAAAATGTGGTAAACTTTGAGCAGTCACAAACTACACAAACAGATTTAGAAACTAGTCTAAAAAAGATGGTACTAGAAGCCACAACAGGCTCAGGGCTTCATGGAGTGCCATCCAAGTTGGATGTTGCTGCTACAAGGCAACAGACTTTTCCAAGACGAGATAAACAATTTCTCTTCTTTCCCAGAAATGCTAGAAACATGCATAGTATAATTTTTCAACAATGTCTACAGTGTGGCTTGAAAACTGAACTATATAATTTCAAAAGTCAGTTTGAATGACTAGTATTTAAACTCTAGATGTCCTTTCTGTGAACTTTCACACCACTAAGACCACTTAAAAGTCAAGCACAATCAAACATGTAAGAAGTTACACGTGAAAGATGTTCCCTGGGATTTCCTTGCTTCCATTTCTTACTATCACTGGAGTACCTTAAATACCTGCTCTGAGTTTAGCATCTGTTTACATACTTAACAAAACCAGGGAAGACCATCTTTGCAGGGCAGGTTGAGCTTGAAGAAGCCCTTTGCTTCTTCAGGGCTAGAAACTGAAGTAAGTAGCTTGCAGCAAAAATCCTCTGGAGCCCTTTCTACATAATGAGTCATGAGTACAATGAGAAGAGATTTATCCCCTTACTGAGCAACTTGTTTCAAGCAGACAAGAGGAAATCTACAGGCTTTCAAAAGTCTTTATCATGCTTCTTCTGTTTGGGCCTGCATTTTCTTCTCTGATTTTCATGTACACATCATTTTATAGATGGATATTCTATTTTGTGGCCACAAAAGAGACACCTCTACACTTATCTATAAGTAGGATGACCAGTAATGAAAAGTGAATGGTCATATAAAAATTTATTTGAAGAACACCTACGCAGAAGATAAGTCTTCAGGAGAAAACCAGAACATCTGATTACACCAAAATTATTGAAAGGCAAAGTTGATTCTGTACAGTTATTGAACATGCTTCTTATCCTAGGCTCTGGTTGCCTTTAGAGCAGCCACTGAGCAAACCATTTTAAATTTTGGTGAAGATGCGCTTGAGTAGCTTAAACCTATTAACATAATTCCTTCAAGTGTCAAGCCCTTACATTGATAAGGTTTATAATGTTTTGCAGAGAAACAATGCATTGAGGATCCTGAAAACATTCGGACTACACAGAGGAACAAAACCTATCACTTCATATTTTTAGGGGGTGTGAGCCCACGTGGCAAGGAATGGAGAAAAGACACAGAACAACAGACAGCTGTTTGTTGTCTCTGTATGGCTGAAACTGGGTAAGTCACTGGGAGGCAGAAGATTTATTAAATCTTTTCCTGCTGACCTCTGCTGCAGCTTCTCCAGAGCTGACAGACAACCAGGATATTCCAGCACAGCATTAGCATTTCAAAAGGTACCTGCACCTCTTGCCTAGCACAGCACCGCAGCATTAATTAGAGAGACTGCAGAAGATAAATGCGCATACAAAATGAGAGTTGGGCTCTATTTGATGCTGAGTAACCTCTACCAAAAAACACCCTCCCTTTCATCAGATAAACTCAAGGGAGAATTCTCCCATTTCTCCACAATTTAGCTGTACAATGGATGACTGTATTTCATTTTCTGGAACCTGTGATTTAGACAACAATATATTGCAAAGTTTAACAGAAATTCTTTTAAGGCTTGTACTAATTGAAAAGATGAAAGGTAGGCTTCGAGCTCAGAAGGAATTGGTGGAAAACCGTATAATATACCAGGGTTTCTCTCTTCAGTGGGCTGGAGCATCACCGCTCTGTAAAGCTTCTACAGCTGGCAGAGATCCTTCTCATTTTAATCCTTGTTTTGCTCTTCTGACTGTCACTGCCTCTACAGAGTCAAGGTACCAGTGCCATACTTTAGTTAGCAAAGTCAGCAGGTTTACAGTTATGAATGCACACAAGCAGTTCTCTCTTTCACGAGATTAAAAGTGTTTCAAACAACTGTCTTCATGAGCACAGCTGCAATTAAAATGCCTATGATGAAGATCTAATTAAAGAATAAAACCACCTTTTATAGTTACATGGCATATGGATGAAATTAAGAAACAAAATAAAGCTGCTACTCTCATGTATCAATAAATCTGCCTTCTGATCACAGCCTGATGTAATCAATTGAAATACTTTGCTACCAGGGTTTTTTTTTTTGCTAAACTTTTTATAAGGGATAAAGAATGATGGACTGACAAAATGTGTTCATCTTGGGAAAAATCATCTCTCTTAACAGTTTCTTCTGTAAAACATTTAAACTGCTATTCCAAACAGGAAAGTTTATACCTATGATCTGCACCTTAATAGATGCAAAAGAATGTCTTATTGACAGTGACTTGCGAGAACTAAATTTTTATTTGTTTTCATTGCTCATTAGTGAACAAAACTATCTGCAATGAAATACAGTAATGTAAGGAAACCTGCTGCAGTGTCACCCTGGCCACTATATGGACTGTCTGCTTTCCCAAAGACTCCCAAGTACAAGGAAATGCTATTCTAGCTGTTAAAATTCTCCATTAATTTAGCTGCAGTCAGGTTCTTCCTGTCAGCACAGCTTCCAATGTGTCCTGAAAAAAAAGCCATTTTAGAAGTTAGCTATTACCACCCCCAACACCACAGGGAAGCTCCCTGCAGCTCCCTGGATGGCTAATCTGAAAAGAAGACAGTGTAATTACACAGCCATGGTATTCAGTGTAAGGGTGGGAAATACTCCTTAAGGGAAAAAACCCTAAATTTTGAACTGGCCAAAGTACCATGTCAAAACCTGAAGTCCTTCTTTCTTCTCAGAGCTTCCTTCACCACTCGGAACCACCAGCTGTCACAGAGATATTCAGAAGATAAAATCTTTTCCCATCTTCAGCTGGAATAACTGATCAGCAGCTAATCAAGCCAAGGTAACTTACAAAAGCTGAGGATCTGGTTTATATTAATTATTTCACAATTTAGCCCACAGATGATAAATATCAAAAGTATGAAGCAAGCCATATCCTTTCAGACCTCTCATACTGGGGAGGTGGCTACTGTGGACACATGGTACTCTCATGTGACCTACTAAAATTCTTCTACTTATTAAACTAATTTTACCAAGGAAATACTGATCCTCAGCTGAACATAAAACAGCTTTCATAATCACAGGAGTCTGTGCTGGATTTTATGTTAGGTACAGACTTGGTAGTCCTAACTCAGGAGAAAAAGCTAACAGCAATTCACAGAATCATAGAATGATTTGCATTGGATAGAACCTTAATGATCATCTAGTTCCAACCCCACTGCCATGGGAAGAGACACCTTCCATGACATCAGGTTGCTCAAAGTTCCACCTAGACTGGTCTTGAACAATTCCAGGGGTGATAAATACATCAAGGCAGCAAAATTCTGCAAGAGGTCAAGGTCGGCAAGTAATCCTTCCTTCAGATCACATTATATTTCTACCACTATGAGGCCTTAACTATAGCTATCACTGAGAAGCACCATAAATCTGCACACATGTGCTAAAATCCTCGCGAGGTCCCAGTCCTTCAAACCTGCAAACTACAGCCCCCCCGGCACACAGAGCCAGCATCTCTCCTCTCCAGGGAGAGGGAAGCTCTGTATCAGCTCCATCTGAAACCAGCACAGCTACGTGCAACACAGCTGGTGAGTCAGAACACACAAGGAGCCCCATGCAAAACTCAAGCTCAGAAACAAATTCAGCATTATATTCAGAATTGGTAGAGCAGAAGAGCATGTAAAATTATTTTGTTATATTTTAATACATTCAAAACAGAGCAATTTTCCACATAATCTTTCTAAGGAAAAAAACCAACCATCACCAACTAAATGCAAACCACACATACAGAAAAAAGGAAAAAAATCCAAAAAAACCCCCCAAAAACCTGCAAGCATGACCAAGAGAAATCTAAAGGGCACTGTGAAGGGTCTCCAAGGCTGCATTGAGAACTTGGTTGACTGAAGTGTATATAAATCTGAGCTAGCTTTAAAACAGCTCAGAGACTGGTAGTAGTTATAATGGCAGTGCTTGCTGTGCTCGTTTCCAGAACATTGCCAGCTGTGCCTGTCCATCTCTCCCCACCCACTAGTCAGACTAGGGCGCTACAGCAAATTTTCAGCAGAGCAAGTAGGTTTGTGCTGCTACTGCTATTAAGCTTTTAATATCCAGGCTGTGGCTAGGATTGACCTACCAAGCTCCTACTGCCTGTTACTTAAGCTGGCTGTCCTTATTAATGTTTCATCTAAAGCAAGGAAATCGTACTGTGAAGGGAAAGTTTAAAGAGAACCTGAGCCAGTCTTCCTGTTTGTGTCTGCAGTATTTAGTTTACTGCCACTTCAGAGCACAAATGAAAGCATTGAGATAACTATCTACCTGACAGATATGAGATGCAGGCAGGTCAATGTATAGATTTGTGCTTATTTGTAAGTGGCAATCACAGGAAAAAAACCTGTGCACTGGACTGAAGCATTAGAAACATTACAAAAGTACACATGCCTGCTCAATCCTCCTCCTTTCCCTCTCTTTGTCTATGTGAGCTAAAAGCACTCTCAGATAGAAAATACCTCATTCCTGATAAGTAACACATATTCAAAAAAAATCCTTGTCTTGGCCTTTTCACAAGTAATTTTCTATCAAGTAGATAGAAAAGTAGCTGAAAATAATGTTAACTCTGATGCTGTTGGTGCCCTGCTTATTATAAAAAAAATGTAATAATACCCCCATATGAACTTCACAATTTATTGTGATTTTAAAAATTATATAACCCTTAACTGCTATTCTACTAAGTTCTATTATTGTCATAATCACTTTGACTTAATCTTATATTAAATTTCAACACATTAATTAACTTTTCTTATAGGATGAGAACTAGATCTTAAGGACACAGATCTGCCTATAAATAATAAAAGTGCAATGATGAGCGCTTATTAAAAGCTATTCCCTTTACATACAGTTATAGTAATTGTTCCTTAGGGAAGACATTCAGAGGTCTAATATCCCTGCTGCCATCTGCACCACGTGCACTAAAAGAAGGGAGAGGAGAACCCTGAACGGATGCAGCATTGGAAATATTTTGGAAAAGACTGGACACAGATGAGCTGTGAATCAGACACTTTGAATTAGTGTATATTGAGATGCTCTGGGAGTAGCCTGAAGACTACCACAGGTGACATGGAGTGTAACCATCATTAGAGATGTCATTCAACAGAAGATGTCATTCTTTTGAATGATAGTGTGGGCCATTCCTTCAGTCTAAAATTCACTACAGATAATTCTTTCCACACATTTTAATACAAGCAGGACATTAATTCTCAGGTTGATAAGTTTTTGAAAAATGTGTAAAGTTAGGAGGATTAGACCTATCTGCCTGATAATGAGGTAAGAGATACATATTTTACTGGCAGAAAAACTGTCACTGAGATTACTTTTGTAATTGTTTTTGGAGAGAAATGGAAAGTCCTCCTGAAGATTAATAGAAAACTCTACTTCATTGTAAGCAAAGCCATTGCCTAAATCCTGTTAAATATCTGTTAAGTTCCAATGCAAAACAAGCCTGCACCAGCCAGCTACAGCCAGCCAGCTGGTAATAAATTGGAATTTGGACTTACATGCTGATAAAAAGGCACCAAGATTTTGGACCGTTCTCACCTTTAAATCCAGCTCTATGTACTCCAGGAAATGCAGCCCACCCACTCTCTCTAGGTAGCAATGAACCTCACGTGCACTTCGCACAGCAGCAGTGTTTCAGGCTATGTGGCTCCCTAATTCTAAAAAAACACCACCTCCCTTACCTAGATAGGTATGTCCATGATAGAGAGGGAGGTGGAGAATACCTTCCTTCCAAGCAATGGGGTCACAACCAGGTCTAAGGCCCAAGAAGGGCAGGCTGAAGCATTCATGAGCCAATGCAGCTTTTCCAGAGGCCAAGCTGTGGAATAAAAGGGCCATTTCTTTTCAGTTGTGCTCCTGGAAGATGTTGGTGCATGGAAGAGCTCCCAGGAGGAGTATGTAGGAGCAGTTTTCCCCATTTCTGTATTTTACAATGTGGGAAAAACAGTTTGCAAGTGCAGCTTTCAGATGAGAAAATAAAATAATTAAAATTACTTATTAAACACAGAAGTAAGGAATTAATACTACAACCTATTGGTAACTCATGCTTTTGGTCTCTAGATTCCTATAATATGTTTAGAGATTAAAATAATTAACTCTTCAGAGATAACAGAGTGGAACAAGTCAATGTTGGAATTGGCTAATTTTCAAAGAAGGCTGCGGAAAACAATACAGAAAAACCTACACTTGGATTGACAACTTGTGTCAATCATGGTCCTGAGCCATGATCCAGCCTAATGCACTTGAACAGGCTGAAATATTAAATTCCAGACGCACAAGAACTAAAAGGGAAATTTTTATGAGCTCTTAAACAGGGTCATGAACATGACTGTATTTCTGCTGGCGCTACTAGAAGTCAAAACTTGCCATGGCTTTTCCAATGTGAATGTGGCAAAGGAAGCACTTTCCCTTCTGACTAAAAATGTAATCCCGTAGAATGGGGAAGGCATCATACTCCTAATGAAAGCCCTCTTCAGCATACTGGGAATGCTATTAGAGTTCTTGAGGTGCATTATGATCTACTATGAGGTGTATTACAATCACATATATGCATGACAATGCTGACCACTTAATCCCCATTCTGTCATAGGCAAGTTGGAGAATAAAAATAACACTGACACCCAAGGGTATTTTATAATAGAACACGAAATAAAACAATAAATTTGCAGATGATTTTGGCTTTGCCTCATGGTACTGCATTATGCACCAAATATTCCTGGCCTCTCATTCATTACTATTTAATTACAACAGAATACCTTTCTTTCAGACTTAATTAACCTCTGAAAGGAGTTTGTGACCTTGGGACCCTCCTGCACATTTGCTATGTGCTGTTGGAATATTGCTCTGCCTGGAAACACTTTCTTTAATGCTGAGATTTAATGAAGTGCACAGGTTTTTACAGGGAACACACAAAATATGAGAACCCTGCATGTGGTCACTTAATGAACAGGAGCTACAGCATGTCAATTAGAATCATAAATCAATACTAAATTAACATTAAAAGATGCCACAAGAGTATCCCCAGAGGAGAGGGTCATTACAGTACACATGATCATGAATGTTCTTCCCGATTACTTTCACTGTGGGGCAGAGAAGAGGGAGTAATGAAATGAGGAGGGATTTGTCCATTTAATTCCTATTTGTTTAAGCCGGCAGAAGCTTAAGTATCCCACTAAGCCAAATGACAGTGTAGTACAATTCCAGCTCCTGTCTTTGTCAGAAAGTGCTGTTCAAGCTGAAACACTGTGACTCTGAACGGAAATCGGAGAGCAGTAACCCCTTCACAAGATGAGAGGCAGAACCACAGCTTGTACAGCTGCTTTCATTGCTTTGCTGCAAAGCTTCAAACAATGAATTAATGTTGGCCCCTTGGTGCCAATCACAGCAGACTGGTGCTTGCAGAGTAGGTGCTGGTCCAGTAACTCACTTGCTAGGAATGTTAACTCTTCAGAATGGATTCTTCACCATCCTGAGAATTCCTTCTGAGACCTAAAAATCACATCAATCCATGCATGCTCCTCATGCAATTCCCTCCTGTACAAAACCACCCCAAAATCACCTTATGCACAGTTTCCTTTTTTTCCTACAATTTAATGCATCAGAAAAAAGAAATATTGACATCCACATCTGTCACTTCATTAATTACAACCATTTGTTGTCAAACCTCACAGATGATGTTTTAGCAAAAAAGAAAGAAAAAGGCACTGGATTCTTTACTGACTCTTTTCAGGTGTCTTTTTGGGACAGCCTGTCTTTCTCTCACTACTCAAAATACCTTTATGTGCACGATTCCAATCTGATCTGTCACCAATATTTAACACCCCTGCTGCAGCTTACAAAATTAGAAAACATCAATCCTCCCACAGATACTGCTGGAGCTTGCAGAGGAAAATAGCAAAGCCTTTCTTTCTTTCTTTCTTTCTTTCTTTCTTGTTACAGAACAACAGTTGCTCCACTGGAGTCATTAGCTAGGTTTATTCCAGAGACTTTTCTCCTTCTCAGCTTTAGTATCAAAAACATTTTCACTCCCTTCCCATCTTTTTCCTTGTGCCCTGTTTTTTTCCTTCCCTTTCAATTTTTGCCTTTTTTTGATTATGTTTGTCCCTAACCTGTTTAGATCCTCCTAACACTAAAGCAAAAATCCTGCTAACAAAGAGAGATATTCAGAGTTCTGTTGCACTGGTCCATAAAGACTCTATGATTCCAAGCCCTTGTAGAGTGGCTTCACTTCTGTGCAGAGGGAATGACAACCACAGGCACTGCTCCGGCCCACAGCTGGATGCCCACCACTGAACAATGAACGTCATTGGACTTGTACCACACACCAATTGCAGAAACAATCAATCAATCAATCAATCAATCAATCACTCTACTACCCACTCAAAAGCTTTAAAAAAAACCCAAAAGAACAAAAGCTGACCTAAAAATCCTACCGGTCTCATACAAAATATTTTGAGCTACACCCACATCCCAGTCTCTTTTTTATGCTGAAGGAAAAGGGGAAGTCCAAAGGCACAGCCTTTTATCTGCTGCCATTGCTACTCCCTCTGTCATTGCTTCATACATCAAGCACTCTAAAAATACACTTTTTCTAACCTGCTGATCCTTATCAATCTTCTTCACTGGCATCCTATTAGCTCTCTCCACACCAATGGGTTAATCCAGTCTCAAGCTGCAAATCCTTACATTTCCTTTCACTTAGATAGTCACTCTAATTTGTGCAAAACACCTACAATGAATAAATGAAGGGGAAGACCTGCATGGTTTTTTATTGCTTCTACTCTTTTTTTTAAATTTTCCAGATAACTTTTACACAGAGATCAAAACACTGGAGAAAATGAAGACCAAATTGCACACACATGTGTACTCTGAGGTACAAAACATCTTATCTACACATCCCCATTAATCACATGATGTCAGTACCTTCAGCTCCCCACTCAGCTTTACTTCAAAAGAAAGAAACTTATTCCAGATGGAGTTTCTTAACCACCAGGGTAAGCCAGACAGTCTAAGAGTTAGCCACTCTGTGTGGGTGGGATATCCCTCAAGAGTTAGACCAAGAATAAACCAAGATTTATTTTTAGACCAAAAATAATTTATTGCTACAGGATTGATTTCGTTCCTGATCTTACTGCTACTATTTTAAATAATCTAAATATTTTGATCACTGTGTGGGCACCTCAAAGTTGCTTCACATACAGTAAGCAGTAAAAATTTCCAACTATTGCCAATGCTGGAATCAGAGTAATAGACGCTCAAGCAATATTTACACAGTAAAAAGTTTTTTTGTTTGGTTAGGGATTTTTTTTTTTAGAGCAAAAGGGATAAAAATGGATTATATCCCAGTCTCTGGAAGATGTGGTTACTGACAGAGCAACAGTAGTAGTCTCACTGTTGTTCCATCCATTTCACAGGCTGTTGGAACAATACCAGGTTGCTGAAAACATTAGATCCAGCTGTGGTGATTTCCCTGCTTGCAATCACCATGGAGAAAGTGATGCATTATATAAAACATTAGTTATAATTCAAAAATTCAGGGCAATACATGGAAAGGGTATAATTGCTTAGGCATCTAGTGCTTAATATCTTACCAATTAAGTCAATAGAACATCCTGAATTTGTACTAAAGGCGATCTGGGTCCCTATTCAACAAGCACAGGCCCCATCTATTTCTGTGTTGTGACAATAAAGAAAAATACCTAAGTAACACTAAAAAGACAACAAAACTGAAAAGCTTGCATGGAATTGCAGTTCCCCCAATTCACCAGGTTAGTTTCAAAATCCTGAAAAAAGCCATCACATAATTTCTACAGGATCTTCATGCTGTGTGCCCACCGAGAGAGTCACTGGTCAGTCTTGTTTTGTTTCTTCTCTCTCTAGAATGAAACATAACTCTCAACCACGTTCAGCTGTATTCTTTCTCAAGTATTATTTATCTGACCCTTTTTATTTTGTAGTCAGTTTAATATTCCTTGATACTCAGAGGAACAAACAAGGACATTGCTTCAAAGCCAATAGAAGCTAAATGCATCTCTTCCTTTGTCACATTTGTGACACAAAATAACAAGACTCACGTAAAATGTTCCAGAATCCGAACAGGAACAGGAAATGAGCCCTTTATTTTTCAGACCTCAACATTTATAGAATTCTAAAAGTGACAGTGGATTGGAGGATGACATTGTCACCTCTCCAACCACACTGGTTAAACTAACAGTCCGTCAAAATTCTCCTTCTACAGAGAAGAATGCAAAACAATCATTATTTACATGAAAGTGCATGAGGTGACATTCCTTAGCCCACTTCCATAGTTTCTTTGTACAGTACATACACATGCCCCTATTTGAGCCAAAAAGAACTGGTGCAGGTTAGATATATTTTTATTCTGAATGTTTCCATGTTCAGACTGTATTGCAACATACAGGTATTTTGGTGGTATGCTAGAGTTGCCATCCAGCCCTTTATCTACTGCTCTCTTCTCTCATCTCTCTAAAGTTCACTCTTCTAGTCATATCCTTGCAGTGCTAATCTTTCCTGAGGTGTTGATATGTACACAAGTGCTTACAGAAAGATAAGAAGAATGGAAAATATTTGCAAGTAAAGGCAATGCCCACAGCATACAGAAGATGCTTACGGTGGTATCAGAAACCATCTTAGTGCCTTAGTACATATTTCAGTTTGAAACACTCCCTATTTCATAGCTGAGTTAATGAGTCAGAGCTGAAGGATGTGCTGATACTGGTCCAGGCTTCTGCAGAGACACCAAAACCCGTTTGCAAATAGCCTCTAGACTTGCTCATGTGGAATGTCCCACACAGGTAGAAAAGCATCAAAACACAACCCCAGTGGACCTTGATTAATTTCTATTAATTTTAAGACACTGTAAACTTGGATCTAATCTACCTGCTGCATGATCAGACACTATTCTGCTCATTTATTTGGGATCAGTATGCAAGGTATTTCTGTACCGCTTATACAATTTCAACAGGCTTTTGACTATCTTTTAACATTAATGCCTGATGTATTTTCATTTTATATGTTATCAAAACCAGATCTTTCTTCCCTTGCTCAAAAACCAGAATTCTTTACATTTCTCTATAATTGATATTCACTACATTTTCAGGTATACTGACAAAACTTCTTTTTTTTAAAGTCTGTATGCAAGAGACAGCAATTTATCTCCTTTTTTATTTAACACAACTAACTCAAAGCATTACAAGATTTTTTTCCTCCACCAATTTGCAAGAATGGAGCCCAGGCTGTTACCAAAATAAGGCCAGTAGTATCATGGTTGAAGAGGAGTGTGCACACCCAAGAGTGTGATTTTTGTATGATCTATTAGTTGAATGAGATTCTAGTTTCTCTGAATATAAATGTGTCAAAGAGCAGCTTTGGAGGTACCACTGTACACATTATCCACATGCTTGAGCAAGTTATTTCTGGCACCAGAACAAAGCTGATTCTGTGGCAGCTCAGAGCTCCAATTTTTTTAATAAGGATTAACCCTCTTGTCTTAAATGACAGAATTTGCCAAGTTGATTGGCAACCTTATCCAGTCCAACTTTCAATCAACCAGCAATTAATTGATGCTCAACCCTTTATGTGGATGGCTTTGCAAGTGGTTCTTCAGTTTTTCCTCTATAGTTTATCCTTGTCAGAAGAGGCAAAGGGTATTCATCCCTTGACCCTAAAAAGTAAATTTATTAAATATTCTCAGTTATCAACTGTAATAAGCAGCCTTGATCATAGTTTTAGAATACAGTTTCTTGTTCTTGACAGCATTTTCTGTGAAAACAGCTGTGGCACAAAACATTTTTAAATGAAAATATGAAAAGAGTCCATTTGTAAAATGAAACCACTCTTGGAATGCAATTAGATTAAAAAGCAAATGTTACCAGAACAACTAGGAAAAATAAAGATGGATGGATTTATATTTTCAAGTTTTACTTCTCATCATATTCTACAATACATAAGTCCCCCCACTCACAAGCTTCTGGCTTCACTAACACTAAATTTAAACAGATTTGAAGAATAGAATCATCTGCTCTGAAAATAAAAGTGTCCATTTGAATGCAAATTGTTAAAAGACAGAACTTCTGGCATTCACATATTTATAGAAAGAGAGCAGAGTCTACTGAAGAAAGAGAAATGAAAAGAAAACCAAGCAATAAACACCCAGAATATGTTTATGCTCCAACAATCACTAATAAGTTTACTAAAAGAACATTTTAGAGACAGCAAAAACTAATCTGAATAATTTATCTATGGGTATTTTTTGTGTTCAGTCCCATTAGGTAATATACTGCAATTTTAAGTCAGCTGCAAGGGACTATACCTGCTCTTCCCAACATTTTCCAGAATATGAAAAAAAAGAAAACCAAATAACCAAAAAAGAGAATGGGTGTTATAACACTGTAATTCCTTCCTAAATGTCTGAAGTGCAACAGAGCAGATTAGTCAACTTCAAGGTCATTTGTTAACATGTATTCATTTTAAGGCATTGATAGCACACAGATTTCTGTGCTCCCTAATTGAATACTGCTCTTGGCGTTCTTCTCAGGTCTTAACAGAGCTTCTTTCAAATCTAAGATCATTCTTGACATGTTCAATATAAAATCTGTACTTTAAATCTTAAATGACAAGTACTATTGCAGCAAAGACCCAGCTTGGTTTGAGGCTTGTAAGAACTTTCTAGTTTTGCTTTGTTTCAAGAATAGGAAAACTCCCAGTCCCCAGACTGCCCCAAACATCTGTAGAAAGCATTGCTCCATAAAAACAAGCATTGCTTAATCCTTAATTTCTATTGATAGTCAGAGATACAAAGGAAACAAAGACATACATTTCACCCTAACACTACACACAAAGTCAGCTTCTCCTGAATCCTGAGAATTACTCCTTAGGCACAACAGACCAAACCACTATTAAGTGCTGAGTACTCTTTAGCCAGCTCAGAAGTCTTTTGGAAGCTGCTTGTTCCAGATGTGACTCAATGCACAGATATTTTATCACTGCAAAGTCCTAGCCTCTAGCATTGGGGTGGCCATAAATGATTTTTACCATGTCATAAAACCAGAAATCAGCCAGATGGCAATGACATTCCTCTACTTACAGTACACTAGGGGCAAAGATACAGCTATTTGAAGAATACGATGAAGCAGTACAGACCCTCTGATTGAAAGACCTGGGATTAATTGAAAGTGTCCCTTTATTCTTCTTTTCTTAGCTCCCCTTTTTTTCCCTGTTTTTTTGTTTGTTTGTTTGTTTGTTTTGTTTGTTTGGTTTTTTTTGGTTTTGTTTTTTTTTTTTTTTTTTTTTTTTTTTTTTTTTTTTTTTTTTTTTTTTCCTAGAACTACTGTTCTGGACAAATCATGACCCTTTAATTTCCTGGTTGGAATTTTAAACTTGGTTTATGGTGCTCTTACTGGGACAGAGCAGTTTTATGGGCAAAACACTTCACTTGCAGCCAGGAAACCTTGTTTCTAAAGTTGAACTGTTCACCTGTTTTGTATTTGCTCATCACTCCATCTCCCCAGACTTTAGTCTTGGTCCTTCTTATCTACTCCTATGCAAGATTGAAATCATTCCAAGAAAGCAGAGATTCACGCTTAATGTTTGTTGATGTGACTGAAACAGGGTCCTAATACCATTTTTGAATATCCTGAGGTATGCAAAAAAAGAAAGAAAATCAGTGGATTTATGCCAAAGCATGAAGATCCCTGGAGCACTCATGGAGATCAACTCTGCTTCCACCTAGGACTTACTACTCATTATTAAATAGTGATCTCATCAAGAATGATACCTGGACATTTGATAGACTTATCTTTTAACAAGGAAATAACAGAAACTCTGCTGAGATCATGTGAATGAGGAGAGCATTTTATTTATTTTTAAGAACTATTTTCCTGCATTTTAAAGGTGACTAACCCAGAACGTGAGACGATTTTGTAACTCAATGCATGACTTTACTCCAGAAGAATACATACTCCTGGGTCTGGCTTATACAGCTGTTTAATATGAAGATGAACCTAGCAGTAAAAAAAATAGACCAATGACTTCCAACTCTCATAATTTCTGTAAGCATTTGATTCAGAGGCCAGATTAATTCTGATATGCCTAGTGATGTTATTGCCCTAATACTTTCAGGAAACCCCTTCCAATACAGGAAGCTAATTTTGGTTTAAATTGAGGACTGAAATGATGCATATTTCATGATATTCATGCCTTGCTACCTCAACCCTTCACTGTTTCTGAAACAAATCTTGACTTAACAGCGCACAGCTACTGGAATATAAATGTATTAGAAAACGCAATTGAGTGAAAGTAATTAAACGAAAGATATAAATTAAAAAGGCAAAAAATTACATGATTCTGAGGTATCTTAAGAATTTCTCATCTGAAATACCTGAAGCAAACACATTATGTAACTTCAAATGGATTAATCTTTCCAAACACTAAGAGATAAATTTCTTTGGTTTCTTTAAAATTCTTGGTGCCTGTCTGTTTTCTAAAAATTTAAAAATGGATCCCAAGTCAGGTATTTCCTAAAGGAGGAAACTGTGGATAGGGAGGTTTTTTTTCTGAACACTCCTGCAGAATTTATTAGGATAAACGCAAGATTCTAATTTTGATCTTTAAACACTGCTATAGTTTTTAGGTCAGGCAAAGATGTCTGATGCAAAACATCTCCTTTAAGCCACTTGACAAATAAAGCACTGCCTGAGCTTCCAACTTTCCTGGCTTTTGGATTGTAATCCCTCAAATCAAAGAACTCTTCACCACTAGCAGCAAAGGGACTGGCTTCGACCTCACAGTTTCAGAGGTTATATTTTTTTAAAACAGTACTAAAATGTATTCTCATATCAACATGAATAAAGCAAAACCTTTATGAGTATAACTGTCTCTCATCCTCCCCAAATCATACAATGAATAGATTTTAAAGACAAGAAATGATCATTGTACTCTCCATGTAGAACTCTATACTCAGATAATCTCATTCAGTGTTTTTTGCATCAGTGGCCTAAATTCTGCCTGAATATAAGATGTCTTGAAAACAATACTCAGTTTAATCTGAAGAGTTCAAGCAAAGAATTCCTCTCAACTGTACATTAAGTCATGTCAATGGCTAATTACCTTCATAAGTACTCTATTTCTAATCCAATATGGAACACAGCAAAGTATGTATTAATTTCTCAGTCTAGTAATCTTATTAGGGACCCACTTTTCCATGAGTAGAAGGTTATTCAGGAAAAATAGATCTCATTTTACAGATGAGTTTTGCTGGCTGTTGTCCAGACGTTTCTCTTTTGGTAGTCTTGTCAATGGAGGCACTGGTTCTTAGATTAGTCAAATTCAGTGTAAGCTATAAATAGCCAATTGAAGTAGCCAAGACACTACTAACCCTCACTAATTGCTAAAATGCACACATGAAACTGTCAAAATATACAGACACTACGATTCATCTTTCCACTTTTCACACAGGCAAATATATGACAATGACTACCTTTCCTCATGGAAGTTATATTAGCTTAGTTTTCCTATTCAAGGTTAAACTTTTGTTTAGCTTTCAAACTGTGATGCAAAATAAACCCCTGGAAAATGCTTGGGAGAAAAACAAAGAGATCTGTGTGCAGTTGCAGAGCTACAATCTTGTTGGGATCACAGAAACATGACTGAGTATTGCAATGAGGGGATGCAGGCTTTTTAGGAAGAACAGGATAGGAAGGTGGGGAAGAAGAGTTGCCCTTTCTTTAAGAGAAAAGCTGGAGTGCACAGAGCTTTGCCTGGGGATAGATGAAGTTAGGCAAGCTAAAGCTGAAGTGGAATTGCATCGTGACAGGGATTTCAAAGATATAAGTTGATTGTAAAAAGATATTTTTGAGATCTGTATTTCAAATTTAGCAGCTGCATCAACTGGAAATGTCTACAAAATTTGTTCCTAATTTTTAAAAACTCCCATAAGAGCTTCTTGAGGCAGCCTGCATTTACAGCCAGTTCAGAGAAGAATCCTATAGTAGCAGCTACATTTCCATGCATTACCTGAGTTCACCTCATTCATGTTTAATATGTAGAAAATGCTACCATTTTCCAGTTTTACTGCTACTCTTATATTTTATACAGTTCACAGGGAGAAACTGAAAGGGTAGTGAAAGTGATGTTCTCTGTGACTGTAGGCAAGCCAACTAGTGTCACACAGTAAGTCTGAAATACTAACCAGAACTCCAGAAACACAGCATTTTTCATTATTGGTTTATCCTTCCTCTTGTAGAGCTCACTGCTCCCTCTTTAATCTCATGCTCTTAACACTGCAAAACATGAGTACACATTGGATTTGACATCCCTCTGGAAAACAGCATCCAAGACACAAGTACTAATTGTGAAATTGAAACCAAGTACACAAGTCTGGTTTTAAAGGTTCCAATGTGATGATAGTTTTCAATGCATTTTCACCTTTGTATATCCCAAAGCCAGGGATACTCAGGTTAATCAATGTCTTGAGATGTAATCACAAAGTGTTGAGAAACAAGTTCTGTGATGTGATACAGATAAACAACCGCCTAATGCCAAAGTGGAAAGCAGTGCTTCATAATGACTCAAGAAAATTCAAAATTGGATAGGCAAGGCAGACAGAATGAGGCAGAGCAAAGAACCCATAAAGATCAGTGACTAACCTTTAACTCTGATTAGTAGCAATGTTTAGCAATCAAGAATGGTTTATCAGTAATCCTTATTTCTAAGTGGGAACTGGTGTTAACAGCCTAAGGAAAATAACCTTTCTGGACTGTAGAGTCAGAGAGAGGAAAAGCACCAGCATTCAGTCTTTTTTCACTCCTGCCTTTCCCATGTCCCCAACACTGACAGCTCCCAAGGATCAGCCTCTTTAAGGAAAAGTTATTCTACCCTTTTGGTTATTCTTCTTAGCCCTCATGATCTAGAAGGTAATTTGTTTTAACATATCATTGAAAAAAACCTGGCATGGTTTCTCCTTGTTAGCACTTACAAAAATTAAGGTTTTCTTGGACAGGTTTGTTTTTAAACAAAAATAATTTCAACTCAGATTTTTTGAGAAAATGGGAGAACCAACCAAACATCATAAAAATGACACTACAAAAACAGAGGAAGACAGATAACATCTTACATATGTTAAACTCATGACATAAAGTCTCATTGCTATGTCAGCCTGTGCAATGCTATAGAGAGGAAGGTGTGAACTTCCTTTGCTTGATGGGTCTAGCACAAAGGCAAGTCATCAATGGAGAAAATAGGAAACAGATGGAAGTGGGGGGCTCTTGAATCACCCTTTGCTGATTTTCATCCACTGGCACAGGCCAGCATAATGAAAAGCAAGTTAAAGAATTGTTAAGCAATGAGAAAGAAAACTACACAACCATGGGAGAGCAGCAAAAGGAGGCTTAAGAGGGAATACCTCAATTAAACACAAGCATCCAAAGACACAACCAGTAGAAGGACTATGCATCATCCCTCATCACCCCTTCTAGGATATTGACAAAATACCTCTATAAAGTGCCTGTATGCCAACCCACACAGTATGGGAAACAAACAAGAGGAAGTAGAGATCTGTGTGCAGCCACAGATCTCACTGCTATTATGAAGATGCAGGGGGATAACTCTCATGGCTGGAATGTTGTCATGAAGGGCTATACACTATTTAGGAGAGATAGATTGGAAAGGGGTGGTAGTGGAGTTGCCCTCTATGAGTGAGGTAACACTTGGAATATATTAAGCTTTGTCTTGGTGAGGATGACGAGTGAGATGAGGGCTTATGAGTTTGGATAAAATGACAGACTGGTAAGGGTGATACTGTTATGGGTGTTCACTACAGGTTGCCTGGGCAGGAGGAGGAGGAGGTTGACAAGGCCTTCTACCGGCAGCTTGAAGCAGCCTCAAAGTCACAGGCGCTAGCACTTGTGGGAGATTTTGACTACCCTGACATCTACTGGAGAAACAATACAGTAAAGCACAAACCATCCAGGAGGTTCCTGGAAAGCCTTGATGACTACTTCCTGACACCAGAAGAGGATGATCCCACAAGGAATGGTGTGCTTGATCTCACTTTAATAAATAGAGAAGACCTTGTTGGAGATGTGAATGATGGGCACAACTTCAGCTGTAGCGACCATGAGACTGTGGAGTTCAGTATGGGGAAGGAGGAAGCAGGGCAGTAAGACTGTAACCATGAACTTCAGAAGAGCTAACTTTAGCCTCTTCAGTGATCTTCTTGGAAGAATCCCATGGGAATGAGGCCTGCAGGAAATAGAGGCCCAAGAGAGCTGGTTGATATTCAAGGATTACTTCCTCCAGTCCCAAGAATGTTGCATCTCAGTGAGAAAGAAATCAGGCCAAGGGGAAAGAGGCCTGTAGATGATCAACTACTTGAGTGTAGGCAGGAAAGAAAGAAAAGACACAGGAAATGGAATCAGTGTCAGGGCACTTGGAATGAATACAGAGAGATTGTCACAGTAGGTATAAATGAGATGAAGATGGTCAAGACCCATTTGGAATTAAAGCTGGCCAAGGCTGTCAAAGACAAGAAGGGCTTCTCCAATCCACTTTACCTCCTCTGTGATTCTGTAATATGAACTTATCTCCAAAGGAAGATACCAGTACAAGAGCATCATACTGCAAGCTATTCTTTTTCCAAAGTACTATCACTAATTCCCATTCTAAAGGATTCTTCATAAAATTTAGTGTCACTGAGAATCAAGCCCAAAATATTAATCAAATTCTTTATTTATATCTGTTGTATATTATAATATCCCTAAAATTAAAGAACTATTGTTTTTTAGGTTTTGACACAACACAATTAGATATCAAGGCTTTGAATAAAGTATAGTTTTAAAATGTTAAGACAGCATTAAAAAATGATTCGTCTGTCAGTAGAGTCTGAGCAGACAGCTTTTAATAACAATGGACAGGGAATTTAAAGAAAAAATACTTCAGAGAAGTAAAAGGATATTCTTTCCAGCAGAATGATTTCTTTAAAGACAAAAATCCAAATTATGCACTCTTTTTTTTTTTTTTTTTGTTTTGTTTCAGAAGAACTACTTTGAAGGTAAAATATACACAACCAAACCAATTAAGATGAGAAGAAGAAAGATGGAGGAAAAGAATACTCCAAGGGCCAAGTATGTGAGACTGAAAAGACTATTAAGTAAATGTATAATCATCCATTTTCCCCTGAATTATATTTATTTAATACAAACATAAATATGTGCAGAACAGATGAATGGGTTACCAGAGAAGGTAAAGCAAAAGCTCTCAAATGTTGTTCTTTGGAGAGCATCACCATTATCAAAGAGAACCGTTTGCTGCAAGTCGATCTTGAATTCAAACAGACACCTGCTTAAGTTTTTCATGCCACTGTGAGCAACTACTAGAAAAGGACAAATCAAATGTTATAAAACACAGTCTGCAACAGTAGTGCTTCCCAGACTCAATCTCAGCAGTTGCAGAATTTTAGATAAACTTCTCACAGGTGACAAAGGAAGAAATTTTTACTTTCATTTTTACTTTTTGACTACAGCCTTCCCCTCTATCTCTTGTCTTTTTTCTGAAGGAGAGGAGGAAACTGAGCTTCCTCTGGTCCCCATCATACACTTTCCATGAGATGAAAAGCAAACTATGTGTCAGATTTTGCTGTGTGAATAAAAGTGTTCATAAGCTTGTAAGTTCTACCAGATGCCTTTCTAATTCCTTTGCTCCAAGAGTCAGTGTATCAATTCACTTTTATGAAACTACTTATTTATGAATTCTTGCTCAAAAAACCTGAAAATCCCAAAGACAAGCAAAAAGAATCCTTAGTAGCTAAGTTTGCACAATATTTCATGGTTCCGCTACAATGATAAGAAATCACCTGAATGAAGTATTTTGCATCACAACCCCAGCTCAACACCTCTGCTGCAGAAACCTGGGATGTTTTACAATTTTAAACGCCATTGCAGAAAACAAAAACATATTCTTTCAGTCATATTTCCTTACCTAGTGTAAGTGTTATCACATAGATAGTGTCTGTACTTGGCCTTTGGTCATTTATAATGCCCTGAGCTAATTAAAAAATAATTCAAAAAGAAGACTTCCTATTTTATTACTCATCTCACTTCACTAAGTAAGTAGATTTCCTCTAAGGCCTCACAGGAAAAATGAAGAGGACATACTTTGGTTCAGCTCATGGTGGCAAGCATCAGATGCTCCTCTAGGCAACCCTTGATAGGGGCACAGCAAATTTTTTCAGAGACCTAACTCTGATGGATGCACAAAATAAGACAGACTAAGAGCAGAGCTTTTAAGAGGAAAAAAGACCAGTGGGCTTCAGGGAAAACGGTGTTTTGGGCTACCTGTGTTTTTATAAATTGTAGCTGGGAATAAAAATTTAGGATAATGTGGAGAAAATATTATACTACCTGCCACAGTTCATTAAGGTACCATGCACAGAGCAGGCAGCTACTTAAGCAACTGAATAGGTCTTGCTCCTCCACATTTTACTTTCATTGAGAAAAGATGACTTCAATGACTTCAAATGTATAGCTCACATACCTTTCCTGGCTCCCTTCTGTGATGTGGTAGAGATGATTGGCACCTCCATCAGCACAAGCTCTCAGGGTAGCTGCAAGTGAAGAAAGAGAACATCAGTGCATTTGCATTATAAATAAAAACCCACAACTAGTTGACAGTGCTGTATAAATTAATTGTTCATAGTGGCATAGGGAATAAGCTTGAGATCTTCTATGGATTTTAGCTTCTGGTACTTGACTGCTTTCCCTGTTTCTCTAAATAGAAATCTGAAATGTTTTTATCAGACTAGTGCCAATCTTAATCTGACTGTGTCACTGTACCTGCAAATAGCTTATTTCTATCTGTCTGAACCTGCTGTTAGTACAGCAGGCAAGTACTAAAAACCTGAAAAGGCCCACCCTCCATCTATGGATGGACCCTCCACGTTGTCACAAGTGGGAACTTGCACTTTAAACACAACTATCTTCTCATCCAGGCAGAAAGTTCCCTATGGTGGCTCTACAGCAACCTGCATAACAATTGGGAAAGAAAAATAACCAAGAGTTAATAATGACAATACCCTTTTTCTCTTATTTTCTCTTACTATGACACAAAAATGGTAACTTTATTACAGTTCCTATATCGTTCCACAGACTGTTTGACTCTTCTGATATAAAGCAGGTGGTTTACATCTTAGCTTTAAATCTTGGACCATCCTGGTAAAAAACCACAATGATTTTCAGCACTTCCACCTAACTCAGGGACCACGAAGGGCATGTGCCACTAATTCCAGTTGATTTAAACAAGCAGAGACATGCTGTTCTCTTGTGATCCTTCTGCTTATACAGACTTAAGTCAGAGAAAAGAGACAAGTCTAACACTATTAAAAAATCAAACATAAATTGGTATCTTTTTTTTCAAAAGCTTCCCTATTAATCATCATTTAATTAACACACAGCTCTTTCATGAGGTTTTTAAAACCTGATAAGCTATTAAAGATTGAAAATGACCATCTTGTCTTAGCAGTCTCTATCAGTTTTGCTCCGAGATGCACAAGTTAGATAACTATAGCACACAAGATAAAAGAAGATGTTGCTTCCACACTAGGGCAGAGTGTTCCTTCCAGGCACAGAGAGACTGACTGGTAATCCTGAAAGAGCTGAAAGTCACAGGGCTGGGGGAAAAAGAGGAGAGACAAGTAAAAAAAGGTATAAACAATCAGATCAGGCACTTCTTGCCGCTAAGAATCAAATTTTCAGCTAGAGCTGCTTTCCTTTGGTGTTTCTTTTTCAGTCAGAACCACCTGTCAGCAACGATACAAAACTGTATCTTTCCTTTTGGTGTACATTAGATGGGCAATCCACCTCCCCCCCTACTTAGCCAGCCTATACAAATAGGGACGACAGAGCTTACCTCTACAGCTGCTCTTATCTTTAAGTCATTCTTTCCTATGAGGGTGCTGAACTGCCACAGGGAGTGTTTGTAAATGAATAGCAACCATGCAGTACCATGTGACCTTGGCTGAGGATTTTTTTGGGGGTGGGGGGAGAAAGAAGGAAGCAGGAATAAACAAAAGCTAAAAGTTCATCACAGGTGACTATGGGTACCTCAGCTTTTTTTTCTTTCAGGCTGAAGCCATAAGCAGAGCAGGAGAACAAGCACTGTACTCCTCTGTATTGTTTATGGCACAACTTCTGCTCCTGCTCTCTCCAGTACTCACCATAGCAAGCACTACTGCCCTCAGCCTTCTTGTACAGACCATGCTCTTCTCTGTCCCCTTACACCACTTCACCCATTCCTTACAGCCTCCACCCAAATTCATATTAACAAGCCAAGGTCAAGCAGATTTGATCCTCAGAAATCTTATAAGGTGAAGAAATTTCTAGATTATTCTAGAAGCTTGCCAGCCACTTACTATGGTTATTCTCTGCTTTAGGCAAGTGCCTCATCCAGTCTGATGAATCCAACATCACAAGACAAGAACACTACTTTTTGCCTGCTGTGCTTGACTGGAAGATTTTAACTTCTCCTTTCACTTGAAGTTACAGCTGAAAATGGATTGATATACTTCCTTTTACTTGGACATACCTGTTCTCTCAGGGAGTTCAGCTCACACAGAACATAGTAATGGCCCATTGCAAGAAGAGTGTGAAATACCTGTCCTTAAGTCAGCTATCCTGTCCACTGGCTTATTTAGCAGAGAGAAGGCAACTAAGCAAGGCCTAGGACTTAAGGTACATGACCTGCTTAAAGGATGTTTCCCAGACATTTCCAGACAGTCACAAGTCTGGAAATGTCTTTAAATTTAAAACAACATGACCAAAAAAACCAAACCAAACTAAGCAGCATAAAACTGTCCTGGTTTAGGGTGAATTTGGGAGAAAAACCTCTAAACAGGTGCCTCTAGGAAGCGGATTCAAGTGGCCCCTCCCCTAACTGGTTCAGGAAAATATTTCCTTGGAGAAAAGTGGAAAAAACCTGTTTATTTACCAGGCAAAGCATTCACCAGCACAAAAAAAGGTGAACAATATTAAACAATAAAACTGCTTGCTGCTCCAAAGGAGATTACAAACTCAGAAGGTCCTCTTCATGGGCTGTGGGTCAGCTCACTCAGTCTCTTATCAGTCCCTCTGGCGCTGGAAATGCTGCAGCCCAGGCCCGGCCCGGTGAGGCACAGGCATGAGCTGCCAGTGCTCCTCTGGGTGTTCAGTCCAGAGCAGTTTTAAACAGTTCCAAAAAAAAGGAAACCCACAGTCCAGGGAACTTCTCTGCCTCAACTAGCTAAAAACTTACTAAAAAGGAAAGGAGAGCTCTGTCCTGCCATCTGTCCATGCTTCAGACAGCACAATCCAGGAGCAGGATGGGGGGAGCAAGTGTAGTTTCTGATAACAAACTCTGCGCTTCTTCTCTCCCACCCTTTGCTCTTGGAACCAGTCTTAAAGCTGCAATATCCAGCATAAACAGAACAGACAGGTGGGGATACAAGCATCATATAGCCAACCCAGCACAAAAATCAGTCTTCAATCAGCCTGGTACATGTAAAAGTACTGAGATTCTCCCAAAGAAAGGATGGTGCCTAAGTAACAGATCTATGACATTTGGATGTTTTTCACATGGATATGGGGCTACTATTTGATATCTCAAGTCAAAAGAGTTGCCTTATATAACTGCAATTTAAAGTTGTCCCTCACATATTTATTCTTATTTATTAAAAAAAAAATTAACTTCTGTAGCATTGTAAAGTTATTTAGAGAAACAATTAATGAGGTACTGATCCTTTACCAGCAAGTTAATAACTTACACTGATATCAAACAAAGCCTCAGTTGCATTATGGAACTAGCAGGTAATTAACAGATTGGCTGGAGGCCAGTAAATCATAATATTTCTACAGCTATGAACTAAGCTTTGCCTGACAAAACCTAATGATATATGTTAGCTGGAAGAATATGTATCATTATTACCTGGAAGTGTTTAAGGAGATGGTCAGCAATTCTAAGCTTAGAGTTTGGATGGAAAATTCTCTACAAAAAATAATAGGAACTGATTTTTAACAGTGCCTTTTATATTAGAGACAAAATTGCTTTACAAACAACTATTTGGCCATGGTAACTGTGTAGGCAAATCTAAGAATCTCTAGGCACTTTACAACAGCTCACATGAAACCTCATTAATTATTTCAGCAGAAACTGAAGGACCTGAAAAACATTTGGGCTTTGTTTTGCTTGGCTTGGCATTCTGAAAACAGAAACACCTTCTTCTGAAATGTTTTTAATTTAAACAGATAAAAAAAAAAGAAAGGTGGAAAGTGACACAGATGGTTGAAGTGCTAAGGGTCACAAATGGGTCAAAGGCCAGTTATCTTCCAGGGCAACCAAAGTGGATGGTGAGGCTTAGAAAGTGAAGAATAACTTAAGTCAGAACAATAAAGCTCTTGCTCTTACCATCTCTTCTGCCCCAAAGGGTACCATCACATTATGGCAGACCCCTCAAATTTGCTAGGTGGGCTGCACATGGAAGTACGCTCTTGCTTATGTATGCCAGAAAAATCTAAGTCACCAAAGACATTATCTAAGGGCTAGAGGCAGTTAACCCTGCCACTGTGAAGTGAGACATACTAGGGAATGGTTGTCCAAGTAGCTCACTGAGCTGTGGTGGGTCAGGAGGACCAACACCTCCAGAAAAAACGCTGTGATATGCAATTGGTAGCTGTAGCTTTTTCAACATGTGCAACTGGAAGCAGAGGAGGCCTGTGATTTTGGCTATTCAGCTCCGCTGCAGAGCCCCACGGTACCATTTCATGCTTCTGTTATTAGAAGAGATGATGCTAAGAGGGCAAGGACACAAGTGCACTGCTGCCCCAGCTTAGCATGTGAATCTGTACTCCTTAGCATTACCACAAATTACCACCTTTCCAATCTGAATATTCTGTGTTAAGCTCCACTCCTCAGAAATAGCTCCATCTGCCAAATTACCACCTTTTCTATCTGTTGGATTCCTGTCTCGTATAACTCCAGTGTCAGTCAGGGAACTAGGGCATGGAGACATAATCAAAAAAACAACTGTTTTATTGTGCAGGAGGGGGAACTCAATGTCACTGTCAATAACTGCTTCCCAAGTTATTTAGAGCAGCATGTGTTCAGTCCAGCAGTGTCTGAAATTATGGCAAGAGTTAATACCCCTCAGCTCCACCCAAGCCAAGGAAGAGTTACATAAAGAGTATATTATCAAGCCATATTATCGAGAGTTTCTCACAGGCAGCATGAATGAAACAGAAGAAACAGAAGCCTTTCTGAGCAATGCCCTTCCTTTTAAATGGTCTTCTTCTTCTAGTAACCAGGGAAGTATTTCCCTTTAGTGACTGAATTTGAGGCACCAATTTTAGGGCTAATTATTAGTTTTTACAAAAATTATTCTAAAACAACAAAAACACTGGAAACAGCTTACTTAATATTTACCCCTTTGGCAAATATAAAAAACTTCCTGTCTCTGTGAGACAGAATATGAGCAGCATATGAAACACAGAAAAGGGAGGTCTTGGCTGTGGGCTAACAAGTTCTGATACTTTTTGCAGAAAAGGAGCAAGTGTATTATTGTATTCAATAGCCCTGCAAATTCAGGTGGGGCAAAAGACTCCACAGAAGAGATGCAACTCTTGCAGACTAAGATGAGTGCATAGAAAGGGAACACATTTACAAACATTACCAATACCTGGGAAAGAAAAGCATAACCTTATTATTCCTACTGTATTATTCCTTCCAATTAGCATTTAAAATATATTCTTTTCCAAACAGATCTTGAAATAAATCCTTTTTGTTTTTCTTAAATTCGAACTTGTGACAACTATCCTTAAGCAGCTTTAGTATAGCCCCTCTGTTCCTTTTCCAATTTCACACAACTTCTTCTAGGTATGCAATCTCTTTCCCTCATTCCTTTATTGATTCAGTAGCCTGGTAACCATAATTAACCTGCCAGCAAAATCTACGCATAAGAGAACTCTGCTTAATTAATGACTTGTAGTGCTGGTAGTAATACATATATGAAATAGATGGTAGATACACAGAGAATTGCTTGGTTGGCTTGATACATAGGGCGAACACATTTTTGTCCCAGTATTACTAAAAAATAGCAGTTACCAACAACAAAATGCATAGTCTGTATTTATGTGCTGTCTCATTTTCTCCTTTGTCCTGCAGAACCTGCAAAAATAAATTTAACAAACCCATGGCTTTGCACAGCTGCAGATTGCTAGAAAGGGTATCAAACTGCATCTCAAACTATTGCCTCCCACCCATGTGTTTCCACCTGTGTTATCAGGACTGTTTGCAACTGCTATTCCATTTCAATTACAGGGCACTGCAGACATCCCTCTTCTGTCAGCTGCACCTCTGTTTAGCAAATCAACTACCAGTCCATAATGGTTTTCTGCTTTGTGGTTGGACACTGGTCTTGCTATGAGGCTTTTTAACTATTTAAAATAGGTCTATCCTTATGTTGTAAATGAGTGGTTTGGCTACTTAAAGAAATACCATGAAAGACATTGGTGAAAGCAGGGTTTAACATGAATTTGTGAAAATACAACTTTATATAGTTTGATGACAAGATTCACTCTACTACTTGCTACAAAGATGAAAGCATACAAAAGAAGATCAAATTAGAAGCAATTTGAAATTATTTACATGGGAGCTGGGAATACTAGAGGGGGCAAGGGTGCAAAGGATCCGGATGCAATGAGAAGGGTGCAAAGGGGTTAGCAGCACTTAGTCATTGAGTAATTAATATTTACAGAGCAATTTGATAGTGTTCTCTACAATTATAACAATGATTAACTATAGATTTGAGATGGTAACATTCATATTATGAGCAATTCATATGCACACAGATAAAATGATGCGTACACCCTTTTGTATTTGTGCAAAGGTATCTATCATAAATTCCCCTTGAGTTCAGTGGAATGCTGACATCAAATCCCTTTATGTTTGCCAGCAGGTAAGGGCTGCACCTCGAGAAGTGTGGAGATGGGGTGAGGTGGGGGTATCAGTCCAAGCCTTATTGTTAGTGACAGTTCTTCAAGTATCACAGACTTAAGGGTGTGTGAGCTCTGAGGTGTCACACTCAGAGGATTGCTATTCTAAAATTGTTTGTGTATCCAAGAAAGATCCACCAGCTACAAATCTCTTATACCTAAACCATGACTTCTAAACTATCCATATCAAAGAACATAGGTATCCATTAGTCCTGAGGCAAATAGATCACCAACACTGGAGCTAGCTGTCTGCTCCCATATGGACCAGACTGGATCTCAAGATGTAAAATAACTGTACTTTTGGTAAGGTAATTATATGTTTCCTATAAAGCTGCTGTGCTTCTTTAATTACTCTGCTTTGAGCTGTAAACATCATAGAGACCTCAGCCAAGCAGAGGCAAGATTCATTAAACAATTAAATATGAGAAGACAAGGAAGAAACCAATATGAGGATAAATTAGGAACACTATTCTTTTTCCAGTGCATTGATTCAATATTGAACTAAAGCCACACAGATAACATTTCTCTTTAAAAAGTTCACACAGAAATTAAACACATGGAAAAGGAATCCATTTTTCCCACAGACAAAATCCACCACTGAATTTTAGCCAAAAATGTTACAGTCACCAAAAAAAAAAAAACCAAAAAAAACCAAACTTACTTTAAAAGAAAACTCTAAGAAAACTTGTATCTTAATGCTCACTTTTTGGGAAAAAAAATAACAGAGCAACCCTTTAAAAAATAAATTCCTAAGGACCAAAATCCACAAATTCAAGCAAAAAACCTTGAGTACCAATAAACATAGTAGCAGTAATGCACTGTCAGAGACAGAGGCAAGGGAGCAACTGTGATTTTACTAAAAGTGAGCTTCTGGACTGTCTTCAGGAGCACTTCAATGCAGACTTCATTATGATGATTCATATTCAAGGCTGCTGGGTTTGGAGTAATCTCTTGTCAGGAGTTAGATTTAATATTCCTACAAGCCTTGCTTAAGATATGATTTTGTCTTCTCTTTTCTGTCATTCTCCCATTCTGTCAAACCGAAGAGCTTGGGTACTTGCTGAGCTGCTTTTCATCCACTGCTGTAACAGGCTCCATAAGCAAAGCAGCCCTGTGCTGTCTGACAGAGAAAACCAGGAGGAGAGAGCTCAAACATGAAGTACTTGCTGCCATCATTTCCATTAAAATCTAAGTGACCTTTTCATGACAAGGCCATGTGGCTTGATGCCACCAGGGGAAGAATCAGAAAGAAGTTTATTCTTTTTATTTTCTCTTTTTTTGCTCTCCGTTTGAAAAATGACAGCTAAAGCTATACTATAACATTTAATCAGCTTTTATTTTTGCCCTGAGCACACATCTATTATTACTAGGTAACAGTAAGAAAACACTTATTAGGGCACAGATGACAAAAAAAAAAAAAAAAAA
>VZRH01001129.1:15360-140791 GCA_013397555.1 Urocynchramus pylzowi | reverse complement strand
AAAAAAAAAAAAAGAAAAATACACTGAAGTGCATAATATTAACCTGACTTTTTTTTCCTGGTACACTACTTGTTTTGAATGTACTTAAAGAATAGCTTGTCAAATGTAAGATCCTCACAAATCAAATGAGCTGCTGAAACAAAAGCAGAAAGTCCTACCTGGGCCTTAAATTTGTATTTTCCAGAGTGAGAAGGAATACAAGCTCTCTCCAGCCATATACTTGCATTTTATTGAAATCTGGTCTGATACCAGGAGTTCCCCAGAGATTCACAAGCCCTTCCTGTAGTGCCATACGTTGGCCCCAGGGTTGGGTTGCATCCTGGTTTGTAGACCTTGCCTCTGTAACCCCTGATTGCTGATGAAGGATCAACCAAGTCTCAAACATCAAACCCCTAAAGACACAATGCTGCAGACACAATACATCCCGTCAAGCAGCCTTTCAAACAACACCTGCTTTCATTGCTTTACAAGTACAATGCACCTCACTAAAACTTTACTCTAGCCTGTCTACCAGGGTCCTATATCTACAGCAAACACCTACATCGAAATATAATTGAAGATTAAGTAACTGCAAGAGTGTGCAGCTAGCTTTTTCTGCATTCATTACCTGGTTATCAAGTGAAATGGAGAGGCTTCAACATTAATTTTATTTCTGAAGTTTTAAAATCATATTGTCTAATAATATGATTGACCTCAAGTTTTGAATGCAACTTTGTATTTCTTCATTTCCTATTTTCCATTGCTGCAGCATTGATTTCTGACAGAAGGAAAACAAACAGCTACAAATACGATGGAATACCCCAACTGCTTGCAATTTTAATTGCCAGTCAGCATTATAATCAGACAAACTTTAGTAACAAGCTGACTATTCCTATATGGAAAAAAAAAACTGACTAAAAAAATGATCACCTTTATTAGCATTATACATCTACATTTGCTGCAAAGAGAAAAAAGAAAAAAGCTTTTTTTTTTGATCTGGCATTGCATCGGTAATAACAGACTTCATGAAATCACTGCTCCCTATCCCTGAATGAGAAGTATGTGGGGCAGGCAAGGGAGGCAATATTTAGAACAAGGGTGGTGTGCTAAAACACCAAAGAAGAAGAACTAGTTTCCTACTGCTGCTGGCAACCAGCAACTCTATGCTCCTCATCACAGCCAAATCAGTGCTACTGCCTCTTCTGCTTCCCCTCAACAAAATGCATTAATAATGCAAGCCAACCTGCAAGTGTAAAGCAGTAAGCATGATAAGTTCATATTCATGTCTATGATTAAATATTTTCAGCTAATGCATTTATATTTCAAATTTTGTTTGCCTAAATTGGATTTGCAGTAGCTGGTAACTCATAAAAAAATTAATCACACACTTATTTAAATTGCACAAAATATATTAATTCTCATGCTACTAAAACACACATCTTTCCTTAGAGCACAGAATAGATTTCCACACACCAATTTTATATCATAGTCTAACAAAAACTTTTGTGTGCCAAGGAAATTTCAGGGCTCATAAAAGTCAGAAACTCCAATTTTGTTAAAAGACAACTCGACTATTACAATGCATAAATTTCTCAATGAATCAAGCATGCTTTGACACCTACTTGAAAAATATATTTAAAATATTCAAAAGAATAATCTTGGTGTAAAAAGCTATTTGGAAATAAGTATCTAAAAGAGGGATAAACAAGAAACCAAGAAAATATTAGGATGGTAGATACATTGTCCTAATGCAAATAGAACTGATCTTTATACTTTATTTTCTAATGTCTTGATAACCTATGTTCATGCTACACACTCTTGTGTATTAGTAATTTTCCCTACTTTTAACAGATAATTGTTCAATAGATTTTCAAGCAAACAATTTTAACACCATCCAAAGAAATGGCCAAAGCCTCCCCTCCTTCCCCAAACTGTTATTATTTAACTTCTGACAGTTTCACTCTTGCTTCTGACTGACTCCCACATCTTTTTTGTTGTCTTAACTCCCAGATTTGGGCAGTAGTAAGCTGCAGTAGAAGTTTCTTTGTAGAAACTGGAAATGTAAAATTACAAGACCTGATCTTACCTACTTTATTTCATATTTGGAATAACTACAAGTACATATGCACTGGCATTTGCAATTATCTAAACCAAAGTGGTTTCATGGAAGCAGTGGATTTGCATTGCTTTTACTCTAGTACTGGCAGTTTAATACAGTTCAAAGGATGACAATGAACATGTATTGCTCCTCTTAGGAAAAAAGGAGTTTTAGCTACTTGCATCAAGATTAATCCTGATCTCCAACATCTTCCCACACAAAATAGATCTAAAATTAAAATAATATTCTTGTTAGGCATTTCCTTTTAGCTAAGTTTTCCAATGGTCAAGAAAGTAGGTCAGCTAGCATACTGATATAAAAGATCAGATCTGTGATATAATTTTCTTAAATAAATTTATTTCATTATTTTTTATTTAATAAAATAGATGAAAACCCCCAAAGGATGCAAAAAATAGGATATTTTCATTCTTAAAAATAATATAGAAGGTGTGAATTAGAATTTTCAAAAGAAATAATCAGCACCAACAAAAATTTTTGGAAGTTTTTAGCTATCTTGATGAAATAGTATGTTAAATCATCACAAGACACAAAGAAAGCTCATTTGGACTGTCAGAATCAGCTTCAAACCAGACCAGAAGCTACATTTCTGGATGCTAAATGGGATTTCACATCTGAATTCTCTTACATAACACAAATACAAAACCAATGCTGTCACCCTTGAAAGAAAATAATCAAGATCTATATGGAAAGTGTGGTTATGAATGAAGATGGCACAGCAGTAATGTCCCAGCTCATAAAAGAGATGAAGAAACAAGTGCATTGATTTCAAAACCTCTCTTTATTAAGGCTATAAAAGAACTTTCAACACAAAATTTCCAAGTAAAAATATTTGTAGGAGGCAATCTAGAGCTTACTGTACAAAACTGAGTGTATATTCTCAAGGGTAATAAACTTCTGTGAGACAACTTTCCTCATAGCAAGGCTGCAAACAGGTAATTAAATTAAAGATCTCTGCATGAAGTAGAAACAGCCCTTGTCCTCTGGCAGTTCCCTAAGGCTTCGAAAAGGGAGAAGGGCCTAGAGTGAATAGAAAAGTAGAGGCTCAGGGGGTATTCCAGACTCTGAATTTGGGACTGTTCAGTGTCCTAAACTATTCAAAACCTGATTTTAGTAGCAGATTTGTCCATGTCTGTCACCCTGTTCTTTTGAGTTTTTCTAAGCCTTCTGATGTTTACATTCTTGTAGTGGAGTTTCTCATGCACTTTCATGTAAATAATAAATGTTTTGCATTCTTCTCTGTAGGAGGAGAAGTTTGAGGGACTGTTAGTTTAACCAGTGTGGTTGGAGAGGTGGCAATGCCATCCTCCAATCCACTGTCACTTTTAGAATTCTATAAATGTTGAGGTCTAAAAAATAAAGGGCTCTTTTCCTGTTCCTGTTTGGATGCTGGAACACCTTGTGTGCGTTTTTCTATTTCCTGTCACCATGGTGACACATGTCTAGTTTCCAGTTACAAAGATAACGAGTACATTGCACATGACTTTTATCGAAATGATACAGTTACCGCTCCAGGCCTTCCAGTTCAATGTGTTATAAACAGGCCTAAAACAGGCCTAAAACCAAAGAACTTTTCCCTCTCATTTTGGTCAATATTTTTCCTTTTGAAGAAAAGAGACTGGACTTTAGCATATATGGAAGTCTGCAGTTCAGGAGTGAATTCATGCAAACCAGGTATGAATGCTTTGTTTTGTTTAAATCACCTCCTATCTAACTGTATTATATCCCTTTTTAAATGAATGCTAATGCGGAAGCATTTTGCCATCCCCTGAGGATAAGCCAAACCACTTAATCCTTATTGACCAGAAATATTGGCCTCTTCTTTGGGGCCATTTTCCCCTTGTAGTTGAAACCTGTGTATTCAATAAATAAAAAACTTAGATTCAGGGCACCTGAGCTTATTCTAAAAGTCTGCTTTTAGAACAGGTTCCCTGTGAAACAAACAAGCAAAACCCCAAGTCACAGCCTTTGTTCAAATGGTAATACATTACATGTTGTAGCTACTGCTCTTTGTTCTCAAAATGGTGCAGTGAAAAAGAACCCCAAGAACTATATAGCAGCTGTGAGCACTACTATAAAAAGTGTTCCATTTCAATGGAATTTGCTACTTAATTGCAAATTATCACCCTGTTAAATCTTCCCAAGAAATATGGCTTATAAAAATGTCCTAAGTGTATCTAATATATCCTTATTTAAATCAGCCAAGTCTTGGCCAAAAAGACTATCAATACTCTATTTAATTTACAAGCTCTGTCCATACTAAACACTTCATTATCAGGAACAGAAAATATTAGAAGACAGGATGTTCAAATGTGATTTGAATTACTGTACCAATCCCATGCTACCTTATCTGCCAGATGTGCTGGAGATTCCAGATTAGTACACAACATTTTCATTTAAAGTAGCGTGTTCCTGCACTCAGCCTTGTTTAAATCAGTATTGCTAGTGAAGAGCTGGTAAAATTATTAATAAAATTTTATTTTTACTTGCTTAATCCAGATTCATCTTTCATGACCCTACAGTATCATTACCTGCTGGGCTTTGAAGTACAAGAACTATACAGAAGTCAGTCTTTTCACTGGGCACTTATGTCCCTGTTTTGAAAGAAGAGAATTCCTGTCTTCTCCAGATACCCAGTTTTCTTTCTTTGTGCTCATCCATTCTTGACTGAGGCTCTGATAGCATCCCTATATAGGGGGACTCCCAAGCCTGAGCCTTAAATATTGAATATCAGAGAGTTAAATAAACAAACATCCAACCACTCTACATTAAAAAAAAAAAAAACCAAACTAAATCCAGCTCTACAACAAACACATATTAGTATGTGTAAGAAAGCACTTTCATGTAAAATATGTATTTTCTCACTGCTTTTTGCTAGTTTATTTCCAAACATCTCTGTTGGTCATGCATTAGCTAAGACACTCAAGGTCAAGTTCAGCAAGCCCACTTCAGCACCATGTGTTTAAGGAAGGATCCTTTCTCATGAGAGGTTTGATGAAGGAATTGCTCTAACTCATGTGACAATACGTGACTAAGCCCCTATGGCAGATGGCTATCTGTGTGCAGAGTTGAACATTCAGCATTGGGGCACTGTTCTCCCCGGCAAGGAACAGGAACAGCAATGCCCTGATTTCACACATGGCACTCATTCTCACACAGACCTGGAAAGACATCTCTGAATCTTTGGTTCACAAGATGCTACACAGGTACCATAAAGGCATCAAGCATGGTTTTGCCAATGTAGAAAAAGATTTGCATAATGCCTCACCACCTGCTTGGTACAGCCACCAGAGCTTCTAATGGATTTTGCAGTTTGAAGGGGATTTTTGCTTAAAGATGCAATGATTTCTCTGAAAGATTAAAAGGTGAACAAACTACCACCTTTATAAACTAAAATAATGTTAAAAAAGGAGAACTAGAGATTCTGGTTCTTTCATTTATCTTGTTCACAGGTAAAACTGAGTACTATCAAGTCACAGCCTATCAATAGTCCCCTGGCAGAGAAAAGAAGCCTCAGAAATTTCATTTTACAGCTGGCTTCCCAGTCTCAGAAACATTTGATGCTCTTTTCGCAAACCATAATGAATAGCTGTGACTAACTGAAGAAAGTTTCGTTTATGTGATTAATTCCTCCTGTAGTCAACTCAACACTTAACTTCTTAAAAGGCTTACCTGGAGGCGCATGAAATAGTATTTGCTTTAAGCCATAATTTGAGAGGTTCCTGCATGCAGGAGGGGTCTTCACCCCTCTCTGTTCTGCCCCCACTGTTGCTCTTCCTCCCCACTGCCTTCTATTCCAGGATCTGCTTTATAACCCACATAATTAGTTTACTTCACTTAAAAATTAGCAATTGTGAGAGAAAAGTAAAAAGTGTAAGCAGAAGAGCATGGACCTCCTGGGGTTCTGTTGAAAAAATTCTGAAAACAAAGCAAAGAAGACAGGTTCTTATACCATAAGCAAGAATAAAAGGGGTAAGGGTCATGCTATTTCTCTCTACATGCAATAACCTCACGCACTATCCTGTCACACTACCAAGGATGAGAGCTCCAAGCCAAGCTGTTCCATGCCAGCAGTTTGTCAAAGACCATATCATACCCTGGGCAGGTTCAGAGTGGAGGCAAACAGGCCTTGAAGAGAGTGTGTGTGCCCAGGGAGCTGCAGACACAGCACTGCTATCACTCTCTCCATTTGAATGGCTCGCACGGCACTGGAGAGAAGGGAATTGCACACTACACTGTGCCTGGTGCAAAGATGCTGCCTCCTGCCAGCAGCAGACAAGGGTCACACCGAGCTCTCACTGATGCTGCTCTCCCAGCCACCACAAACCAATGGGAAAGATTTTGTAGGGGGAGGAGACAACCACTGGCCCCCAGGGAGGCATTCATCTGGTTTGAGAGTAAAGAATGGGACAGGTAGGAAATCAAATTATATTTCTTTTCTTCCCAGCCATGAAGGGTGCATTTCCTCACATACCGTGAAAACAAGCAATGTTTAAAGAAACATTTACTCCCTAACACAGCTGAGTTCACCAGGGCATTTCCAGTCTCTCATTTTGTCTTCTAAAGACAAATGACCACCCATTCAACAGTAAAATGATGCAATATGCATTTGGGGAAAAAACCCCAAAACCAAACCTAAATAAGAGAACCAACAAACCCCTGGTCTGTTTAAACATAAGAATACTAAGAAAAAAATTCTTATATAAGAAGAAATATTTAGAAGTAACCACACAGAAAAATAAATTTAAAAACCCCACACAAATAATTAAAGCTAACCTTTAAATTACTGTTGCAATCTATAAGAGACATGCTGAAAATTTTAATAATATTGTTTGGAACATCAGTCATTTTGCTCTTGCTGAAATTCATTTTTGATAATGCAATAGTAACATCACAGGAATGATATTAAATTTCTACTTTGTATTAAAGTAGAATTGTATTATTAGCATGGTACAGTGTTTGTATCTCTGCTGGGATTACATTCATGCTGAAAAAAAAAAGTTATTTTTCTATTACTGATATAAGTTATCTATTTTGACACTGGAAAATATATTTCACTAAACTATAAACTAACGAAATCTCTCATCTAAGAGGGTATCACTAAAGTTTCCCTCCTGGTGTATTTTCAATTCCTAGCCAGTAGACATTCTGATAATTTTTTTTCGTACAAACTCATGTGATTTGCAGCATACCTGTGAGCCCATATACTAGAGTTAGCATGTCCAGTCTAATTATTCTTGCTTAATCTTTGACCAAACTATTGGGAAATCTGCCTGTGGGAAGAACAAAAGATTGCAGCTGACAGACCTATGTCTTTCTGAACAAAACTCAAGCTGTCTCCTTCCTCCTATCTCTCTCCATTCAGTCTTTCCATTTGGCTACCAGCACCCTTGAGAGAGTGGGTCCCATGGCAGCTTGGAGGGAGAAAGAAGTGAGGAATTAGAGTTTTATTTATATTCAAACATATCTATACTTTACTGACATGATTTTCCAAAGCACTCAATCTCATCCTAACATTTGTTTCTCAGTTTAAGTGGGATCACTGGTTTCTATTCACCTTTCACATTGATTAATCACCTTGAACATCTTCCTGCTGTCCCTAATGGTCCAATTTCTTGTCAGTGTATGGAAGAAAAGATCTCTAACAGGGATTTAAAAGGGGAATAGAGAGGACTCACCTTATCTGATAAAATCTGCCTTCTGCTGTAAGCTGCAAACAATTCTAGATATGAATTAGGGAGGTTATCAAACACAGGCCAGGAAATCATGCTCCTCACTAATGGACCAATCCCCTTACTAATGGATCAAGACTGTGGTTAGCAAATACTGGTACTTCAGCAAAATTCAGGTTTTAGCTACATAATTACTTCAATTCACTCCAGAGGGTACATTTCCAAACACACTCCCTAATTTGCTGTTGCAGAATGATGTATAATTTACAGTGCATTCTGTACTGGTTCTGAAGCCCACCAACACACTTCCACATGCTGAAGTGACACATCCCACCACACCTGCACAGTAGGGGAGATTCCATAAAAAGAGATTAAATTCTCAAACAGTTGGTGTGAAAAGCAGCCATGGGCATTAAGTTTGGGACTGGTGGTACATGCACACCATGTGGGTTTAAACTAGTGCCCTCAGGGGCATTTTTTTTTTTCTTTTGCAATAACACCAGAATCTGGAAGAAGATAGGGAACTTGAATGTAGTCTAGAAAAGTTACTAGCAATCATCTGGGGAGCAGCAAATGACACCTTTGAGCCACAAAGCAGCTTTCTGTGAAGCCTGCCCTTGGCAGTAGGTGTCGCTGCAAGGCAAAGGCACAGCAATTAGTAGATTATTGGGACACAAACAAGAACAGAAGCAGGCAAAGATGCTTCATGGTACACAGAAGTACATGCACATTCTTGACAGCTGGTAGCTGTGCACCCCTCTTGTGCTAAGTGTTTTGGTTGCAAACATGATCAAACAGCAGATTGCTAGTATACACCTGCTGAAAAAAAGCATGGAAACTCTTACTATTAAGGTAACAGCTTGCATAGCAGCATTCTTTATGTTTAGTTTTCCACTTACTGAGTGCTCAGTCCTCTCGACACATTAAAGAGTTTACTGTTATTCAGTACAAAGAGAACTCTGTGCAGCACCTAGTCGTTTAAACTGCAAACTACCCAAATCGTGCCTTTAAGTTCCTGCAGTGGGCCTTCAAAGGATGAATTCATGCATAAATTCCTGTCACTCTAGTGTCCAGCCATCCCAGGTTATGGATATTTCATCTTCTCAGGACCAGTTTCAGCTGGGTTACATCCAGCACAAAACAAGAGGTAGACACCTCTGCTCAGCTCGTGTGTCATTTCAGCCACTGGCTGATATTCGGGATCACCATTTTTGACCCTCTTCAAGTCCTTTAGGATTCTGTAATGTGTTTCTCTTCACACTGCAGAGAAATTGCAGAGGCTGATGTCTCTGTGAGAGGAGAAGGCTTTTTCCAGAAGGGTTTTCAGCCTGCTGTCAAGTAGTCTCTCCCTTCTACTCTTTCATGCCTGAAATATTAGCCTTCAGTTGCCACAGACACAAAAAAAGCCATTTTCTGCTACAGCATTGAGCCATTTTACAAAGAAACTGCCAGCTAAATTAAGAGCTAGTCTTTTACTACAAGTCTAACAAGGCAAAAGAAGTATTTAAATAATGACAAGGCAAGAAAAATACTAACTCATAGTCCAGAGATTCCTATAACTACAGTGCCATGATTTACTTTGAAAAGAGGGCTGTTGCTGCTAAGAACAGATCCTACAAGGTCTTGGCTTCCCCAAATGGCTTCAAGCCACAGATATAAAAGTCAGTGCTCTTATCACCACTACCAGAATCCACTACTAAAAGTGCTAACTTAGTTTTAAAAGAACACTTAGAAAGCAGTTATATACTATATACTATAGCAAAGGTTGTGAAGAGACCTGAAAAGGACAGTGGGGCAAACAGTGAATATGCTGAGTACCTGCACTGTCAGCCTGGCAGAAGGTGCAGATCAGCAGGACTGTTGAGCAAACTGAGCAAGGAGGGGTTTCCAGCCATTGCCTGGAAGAAGTCAGTAAAATAGCTTTTCACCAAAGAATGCCCTTAAAGATGCATGTAAAGCATACTTGGGGATTTTTTTTTTTTGTTTTGTTTCTTCAACAAACAGAAATCACTTCTACAGCAAAGGTTTTATGTCGCCCTCTCTAAAGCATATTCACAGTTTTCCTGCAGGGAGAAGTATAGGAACTTGGAGTGTGAAAATACGAGTTACTCCTCCTCCAATGAGGCACTGAGGTACTATTTCACACTGCCACCAGAGCTGATACCACCACGCCATGGTGGTACTTAGTGAAACTAAAACAAACTAGACTGCAGGGCATCAGGCAAGCAAAGTACCTTACTACATCTTTTACTCCTCTCTTCCCTCACTTTCACCCCCACCCCACCAATTTAATATGAACAGGAGCTTGGCCTAAGACTTTTTGTGCTTACTGTGACTGGCACATCAACCGTCTCCAGGCACCACCTTAATAAAAACAAGACAGACAAAGCAGAGAGAAAACGGATAAAATAATATCTATAAAACACACAATACCCACTGGAAGCAACCTGTAGGTTGCTAATGCCAATCCCTAATGCAGCAGTACTCTCTTATGTCTGTACAATAGCTAATAAAATACAACCTCTGGGAAAGAAACTCATCATCTCCTTCTGTTCCTCTGTGCAAGCAAGACCTCTTGTTTACCAGTTCAGCAACAATCATGAGCTGTGACCAGAAAAAAAAGGTGCCAAAATCATTTGCTGTGCTGTGGACTGTACCCAGACTGTGACCAGCAAGGCAGGAGGTGATGAGCTCATTGCTCTATTCCTACAATCATTTTCCCCAGCAGTACCTGGTCTGTGACACAAGGAAGGTGTGCAGCTACAACAGGGGTGGGTGCAGGCAAAGCAGGCACAGCAGAGCCCTGCAGACAGTGCTCAGGCATGGGGAATGGGACACCTGACTGCTATATGCATCTTAGCAGACAGAAGCCAAGCCCAAACTCTGAAAATACAACCTGAACCAGGGGAGACACAATAGCAGCTTATATGAACCTGCACTGTGAAGCAGCTTTAGAAAGGGAAACAAAACCCTGTAGACTGCAGTCAGGGAAGAATAAGGTTGTATAAGTTTTTGCTTCCCATAAAGCATAACATCAAGTTAGTGATTACAGGCCAAACAGGCACCAATTTTATTTAAAAACTGAATTTTTACTGTCTTCCTTTTTTTTGTTTTTTTCTTTTTTTTTTTTTAATGACGAAAGAACTGCATGGCCTGTTAAAATCTGATTTTTCTTGGGCTTTAGAAATGGTCATATGTATACATAAAAGGCACATATTCATTGCAATATGCCTCTGACAGACAAGTTTCAGGGAAATCCATTTTAAAAAATATTTAGTTGTAGAATCAAAAAACCTTTCCAAATCAAATGCTTCTGTTTTAAAAGGCATGACTTTCAGAGAAGTGTTTGTGGTAATGTATGGAAATGTAGTCACAATGTAAGAAAAAGAAAGGAGACTGTAATGTGCGCAATGAGAAAAAAAGGATCACTCAAAATATTCAATATGCTCAGTACACTGTTGCTTGAAGTATTAAGGAATATTAAATTTCCACCTGGGTTTTTATTTAATATTTCATGGCGATATTAAACCAGTCTTTTTAGTAGTTTTGTCATTTAAAAGTATCTTCTCCCCTTTTGTCTAGTAGCATGGACTGTTTTAGAAACAGTTAGTTTTACGCGATCAAAGAGCAAAGCATACCTAAAAGTGAAACTAGACTTTGTTACTGTAATTGCCATAATATCAGAATTGTGCCTTGTGGGTGGCCAAGGGACCTTTAATGTTCTTGTGACATGGTCCATAGCTTAGCCCATGTCCTGACCTGACTGGAGCTCCATAATAAAATAATGTTATACCAGTGCTCTGCTAAATGTAATTCTCCTGCAAGTTTGTTGTGTGAAGTTTCCAAGGCTCTGCTAGAACAGAGAAGTTTCAGCTTCTGCTCATGTGAATCCATACAGCTACAGCTATTTAAAATCCCACTGCCGAGAGGCACATGTGCTCTGTTTGCTCATACTGCATATCTTCCGCTCTCATTTTTAAGCCATCTGTTATTGCACCAAAGTCCAAATGATTTTTAACAAAGACAGAATATTCAAAGCAACAGTGAAAAGACAGCTGAAAAGTCCATAAATATGTATCTCCAAGATATCTGCCTAGCCTGAAAAGACATATTAATAAAATTCAGAGAACAAGTAAGGTACAAGAGGCTACAGAAACATAATTTTTTCCCCCCCACAAAATCAACTTAAAATATCCATCAAAAATCATTATTCTCAACTCTATTTATGGTTATACATCATCTGTATCAAAAAGCTGCTATGCCCTTCACAATAAGAACACCTGAGCATGTGTGGTCTTTAGTATTATCCATGGTATCTTTCTTTAGTGAGGTTTTTATGTTATTTATGTTCAGTTGAGATCAGTTACTTCAGCTGTGCCTTTTGCACACATTCACTCGTCTTCACAGCAAGCATATACTCCTTTTACTCAATATTAACATAAATCAAATGCTTTTCTCACATAAGTGTTAAATTTGGTGCCATAACTTGGCTATATAAATGCCAGAAATCAAGAAGCACCAGAAATCACTGCTTTAGAACAAGCATTTTTCTTGTTATATTTGAGATACTACAAACTGAGCAATTTCTTTTCAGCCTTCAAACTGCGTTATAATGATACTGCACCTCAGGTTCAGGAGAGCTGGGTAAGTAAAATACTTTAAAAACAAGGAAATTATTACAAAAGTGAAAGTGATTGGGAAATAAAATTGTATATGCTATAAATTTTCTTACAGAAACTCTCCTTTGCTTTTCAACTTGAAACTGAGCAATGAAAAACAGACTGAAGGATACACTCCATATCTTTTGCATGCAAAACTAAACAGTAATATCTGGGAAACAGCCGGAATCAAATTTTAACCAAAATTCTCAATTTCTTCTGATAAACTAAGCTATAGAGTTTGCTACTTGGATCAAGTGGTGGGATATGACTGGACAAAGAAGGAAAGGAATTAATCCAATTCCACCTACTCCCCATTCAACACAAATATATTGTAAGCCACATATTACTCATGTGTGAACCCTATAGTACTCCTAGTTTTCACAGGGATGCCCCAGAATTTCCCTTTCTACTCTATAAAATTCAGCTCACCTTGAAGAAAAGAGAGCTTGTCAAACTACTATTAACACAGAAGGAAAATAAATATTTAAATCTCACTACTGCTAATCAGATCTGAATAAATTAAAAGGCACCATTTAATCATTAGCCTGAAACAAGAATGACAGTGATACAGATATAGAGCAAGTCCAAGTAAATAATTTTATTTTTGTTTGGGATTTTTTTACCTACCCTCAACTTAAGGGAGACCATTAAAACCCACTTTCATCTACCATTTGAGAGTTATGTGGTGATCCCAACTACATGAAAATAAATTCTTTTTTCCACCTCTTCTTCCTCAATGCTCTTTGCTTTTATGGTGGTTGTAACTTTGCTACTCATAAAGAGTGACAGAGAATGCAGTCCAAATGCAGCAAAGTCAGCATTAACTAATAAAAGGAAATCTCATCACAGAAAGGAAAGTTATCAGCAAGCTTAAACCCATCTAAAATTAACACACAAATCCACTTCCCAGCAGTCCTGCAGTACACTCAAAGCCAATTCCCTCAAGGACTGCTCAACTTAGAAAAGGGGATAAAAGGGAAAAAGGAAGGAGAAATAAGTAAGGTGAGAGTCTCTGTGTGTAAATTTATGTACATAATTTATTATTAGCATAGTCACTGAGCAAGCAAATGCCTATGGATTTAAATATGAAGATTTAACATGTTACTTCTTGTGAGTTTTAAATGTAGAATTTCCACCACAGCTTCCAAGTCATTAATATAAGCATCTCAAGGAGGAAAATAAAAAACACATGTATTAACAACTAGATCAATGAGAACTTTACTAAAGATCCATTCCAAAAGAAACAGGATAATCCAAACAAGTTTAGCAGTCAAAAATTAACTTCCAAGTGAAAAAAAGGATATTATTCTTTTATAGCTCAAGTAGATCTAGCAGCATGTTTTACTGTCCTCTCTCCTCGAACCTTCTACTATAATTCTGATACCCCCTTCTTTGGGAGTGTAAGTCTTTTGACTCAATTAGAATCTTTAGGGAGCATGCTAAATAAACCAACAAAAACAAACAAAAACCACCATGCCAAGTTCTGCATTTTTTAGTTATACATGTGCATACAAATTGATTCTATGCATATTAACATTGTATATACATATATACTAAGTTTAAATATTTTTAGCATTTTTTCTAGCAAGAGAAAAACCTTTCTATATTTATGTAAGCTTCTTGTGGAAGCAGAGGTAGATATTTATTGTCAATATGGTATCTTTTTCAACAGCAAATGTTCTTTCAGAAATATTTTGATTAATCTTTTAGGCATATGGATCTTGATATTAACTGTGGTAAAATTCAAGGTAATTGATTATACTAAAGTATTTGAAGAACTTTAGTATAGCAATATTTATTTATGAGGCAGCAAAACAAGGAAAACAATTCTCTCAAGTGAAAGATCTGTTTTTTCAACAGTGTTCCTGACAATTATTTTGGAATCATACATATTCAGTAGGGTGGTTAAACTCCCCAGTGTGACACCAATCCACAAGAGGGGCTGGAAGAAGGATCCAGGAAACTACCATCCTATCAGCCCAACCTTGGTGCCAGGGAAGGTTAAGGGACAGCTTATCTTGAGTGCGAGCACAGGGCACTTACAGGTCAAACAGGGCATCAGATGCAGCCAGCACAGGTTTAGGAAAGTCTTTCCTGAGCAGCCTGACCTCCTCCTATGACCAGGTGACCTGCCTGGTGGATGAGGGGAAGGCTGTGCATGTTGTCTAAGGAGACATCAGGAAACTTTTGATACTGTATCCCATGACATTCTCCTGGGGAAGCTGGCACACCATGGCTTGGATGGGTGCACTCTTTGTTGGATTAAGAACTGTCTGGATGGCTCAGCCCAGAGAGTCATGGCAAATGGTGCTGCATCCAGTGGGTGGCCAGTCACCAGTGGTGTCCCCCAGGGATCTGTGCTGGGCCTAGTCCTGTTTAATAACTTTACCAAGGATCTGGATGAGGGGGTTAAGTATAAATTCATGGATGACACCAAGTCGATCTGCTGGAGGGTATCTGCAGAGGGATTTGAACAGGCTGGATCAATAGGCTAAGACCAACAGCATGAGGTTCAACACAGCCAAGCGCCAGGGCCTACACTTTTACCACAACAACCCAAGGCAGTGCTAAAAGCCTACTGCGCACAGTTGTTGGAAAGCTGCCTGTTGGGGAAGGACTGGGGAGTGTTGGTCAACAGCAGCTGAACATGAGCCAGCGTGTGCCCAGGTGACCGAGCCGGCCAATCCTGACCTGTATCAGCAATAGTGGGGCCAGCAGGACCAGGGCCAGAACCAGAACCAGATTGTTCCCCTGTACTTGGCACTGGTGAGGCCGCATCTCAAATCCTGTGTTCAGTTTTGGGCCCCTCACTACAAGAAAGATATAGAGGAGCTGTAGCATGTCCAGAGAAAGGCAACAAAGCTGTGAAGGGTCTGGGGGGTAAGTCTTATTAGGAGCAGTTGAGGGAGCTGAGGTGGTTTAGCCTGGAGAAGACAAGGTTCAGGGAAGACCTTATCACTCTCTACAGCTGCCTGAAAGCTGGGACAGGATGAGAGGAGTTGTGCCAGAGAAGGTTCAGGCTGGACATCAGGAACAACTTTTTCATGGAAAGGGTTGTTAAACATTGGAATGGACTGCTCAGGAAGGTGGCGAGGTCACCACCTGGAGCAGTTCAAGAAATGACTGGAAGCAGCACTTCCTGCCATGGTCTAATTGATGAAGTGAGGATTGGCATAAGGTTAGACTCAATGAGGTATTTTAGAGGTTTGTTCAAACTTAAATGATTCTGTGATTTCTATTTATTAAAAATTATTAAAAAATACTTTAAGCCATCAGTACAAAGAGCATCCCACACAGAGCAGTCACAATCAGGGAGTTGAAGTTTCCCAACATCAGACATTTCCCTATGATGCAAGGGAGCAGAACTGGATTAAGGGTGCATGGCTCCAAAGTTCATTTAGCAGTAAAGCATTAACAAACTGCCACCACCATGAAGTCAAATTCAGGTCAGATCTTGAAAATCATTCACATCACTACCACTTGCACACGTGCAGAGCCTCACGGAATCCTCCCTGGGACAATGTAGGCAGAGACCTCTGCTGTGGTCTGCAACCAACACATTGCCCCGAGCACACCAGCACAGAGGCTGAGTACCCAACACAGGTTCCCGGATGAGGGCACAAAACACTCCAGCACCTAAGCAACCACAGTCATTTCACACTCTGCCATACACATCAAACAAATGCCATCTTTAATTAAGGTCATGCTGGAGAAGCAACACCAAGTCATTTTTCATGCTCTCTAGCAAGCCTAGATGAACTATGCTCTCCATCTGTGATTTGGAAGCAAGGGACAAGAACAAAAAAAAGATCATCTATTATTAAGTTCAATAAAAACACATGAATGAACATAGCTTCAAAAGCCCCTTGCTGACTTAAAAGCAAATATTTTTTTATGAGCTATCATGCCTGTTTAGGAAACTCAGAATTTGTTGTTTTGTTAGAAAAAAGAAATATATATAACCACAACTCCAAAACAAACCCTAGTAAGCTGAAACTTTTCCCACCCAGCCCAGCAGGATATTCTTACTGGGTGCCAGGGGCAAGGGAAACACAGTTAAGTCCCAAACATCACCCACACCTTCCCAGCTCTGCTGCCCCAACCACACAGTTAATATTTGGCTGCTGGTACTCTCTCATGGAGATGTGGTCATGCATCTTTTCCATTCTTTTCCTTACTTTCCCACTTCCCCCACCACATCATTCAATTCAGTGTCATGAGCATTTTGTTTGTTTGTATGAGCACAGAGCAAGTGAACTGAACCCACGTCGTCAATTAAACCAAAGTCAATTTGGAGAGAAATACAGAAGGTTAATTAACTGCTAATGATTTTGGCATTTATTTAGGTTAGTCCCTAAACTTAATTTATTGATGTGACAGTATATCAATGTGCCATGATTTATAAAAGACACTTGAAAAGCAAAAAGGTTGGTCATGCAACATTCAGGGTTGCACACAAAAAAAAATGTACAGGTGTAATAAAACTGTTTTAAAGGAACACTCTCAGATTACGAACATTGAATTTCACACCTGAAACAACATATCAGAGGAGACTTGCTCTGAGAGTCAGGTACGCCTAACACAGCCACAGAGTGTTCTTCTCTGCTAGCAAAGTATAAGTAGTTAAGTTCCTAAATATAGCTTTATAAACTTAATGTCAGGCTGCCACTTCCAAAGCCCTCTTGGAGGTCATTTCATGGCATACCCTGATGCACTGTTTTTTCATAGCTGCTGGTAGCATTGAAAATCAGGGACATGCAAAATCAATAGATTTGAATGAAAACTGCTCTTTCTATGAGTACAACATAAGCTATGGCACAGACAGTACAACCTAGAAAATTTACTTCAAGTTAACTTTCCTGTAAGAAATTAAGCCAACTGTGACAACAGCATGAGAGGATAAATAAATACATGATTCTCAACCACTTTCAGTCATGGGTCAATCTTTTAGTCTGAAGTACTCCAGCACACTCAGGTCAGGCTTCTCAGAAGCTCAAGTACAGAACACAGCATGAGTCAAGGAAAACATTTCTTGTTGCTGAGGTGGGAAGGGAAAACAGCGTGACTTGGATGAAAATCTGACAATTGGCTTTGTGTAGCATGCAGGATTTAAAAAAAGAGCAAAATTAAGATCCAAAAGTAAGTAAAACTAAGTTTACTCCACAAAGGAATACAGGTACCTTCTTATCAGTTTTAGACTTAATACATTCACCTTCTATCCACAGAGGTCAAAGCTGAGATGAACAGGTAACACTCTGGTGCTCAACACAACATGGGGAGAAGGAATCACACTGCCATTCATTTATGCACCAAAATCTTAATTAAGCTTCTAAACAAGAGCCTTTTGAGATTCCAGCTTAAAATGCTGGAAGGCACACGTGGACATTTCCTGTAATAAGGGTCATGCAGAAGGAGTACAGGAGATATCCAGCCTCAGGTAGAAACACTTGTCTGACTGCAGCCCTTTTCTCACTCTAAGACCAGTATCGCAACTCCACATTGTAAATTCTAAAGGATCGACTCAATCATGAATACCGTAGTCAAGATATTGAAAGCAAACTAAAAAAAAACTATGGCACATTTTAGCAATCTGCAGTGCAAATGCAGAAAGCGTAAGAAAGAGACTGATATAGCAATCAGCATTTATTGCAGTAATCCAGTGGACTGAATAAAAGATAATTAAGTTAGTAGTGAACTTTCACCTAATCTGTTTGTCACTAACAGGCCACAACCAAAACAAAGATAAATGGAAGATGATGATAGGAAATCATTTAGTAAAGTACTTCAAAAATAGCCTTCTTGGTACAGAACATATTCAAAGAAGTGTGGTTGCTTATCAAATGCCTTGAATCAAAGGGTACAATAAATATATGATTAATAAAATTTGTTGTTATTAGGAGGAAGACAGCAGAGAAGAGGAGTTTTGCCTTGTGGAAAACAATTAAGTTTGTAGCCAGGCCAAGAACCCCTGCAGGAAATCCACAAATGAGCAGAGTGATGCTGGGAGAATCGGTGCATATGAGCTTGGAACACAGATCATGCAATTAACACATGGATAGCAGGAATATACACATTTCGATCAAAGAAATGGTCTGTACAGACCATACCTGTTTAAAAAATACCTGAACACAAAGAATAACAAGCTTGCTTTCGCAGCATGAGGATGAAACTGAGATTACTGAGCTACAGTTCGCTACTCTTCTACAGCTGTATTATTGCCTGTGTGACTCCAGGGAAGTCATTTCACACCTTGACCTTTTATTGTCCTTCCAATTCAGAGTACTTAAGCGGCTATCCTAAGCAGTAATAACAAATTATTGTTATTTAATATGCACTGTTATGTAGCAATAATTATTCCTTAAATGACACATACACAAAAAACCTTAATACATACCATGCCATAAACAAGATTTATTGGCCGAAAACTTGTGAAGGATTAGCACTGTACCAAATGCACCACAGTGGCTGAACAGATTCCAGTTCTCATTTAATTCTGTGGTATCCCAAGGCAACTGTCAGGAAGAGATTCAGATGCTCCTTTCACACTTGAAGTTTCTACCTGTTGGCCACCACAGCTTCAGTATTGCTCCTGTGTTAGAATGATACAACACTACACGTAACACTGACTGTGCTGCCACAGTCACACATTCTCACAGCTGCTAAGAAAGCAGTGGTGGCTGCTTCAACCAAAGTGTTAGGTCATCCTGAAAATAAGGTGCACACCTGCTTACTCCTGTCTTCATTGTGAGAGGCAGAGTCACTGAGGGATCACTGCAATATTCAGTCTCATCATCCCTTAACTCTCTCAGATACAGAAGGCTGATGCATCTTGTGGTGCTCTGCATAGAGAATTTGTGGGTTTTCTTGTCAGGTGAATGCAGGATTTTGTCTGAGACAATCAGGAACAGATGTCATACATTACCATTCCCACATCACTTGAATGACATAGGCTGTAAAACTTCTCATCCTCCTCAGTGTCCCTGAACCCATAGCTACCCAAACCAAACCAAATTCTGGCTGTTCTGTGACACTTTTCTTCACATCTAATACAGGACACAGATGTGAATGAAACAGAGCTACAAACCCAGAGAACAGCAACTACTGACTTGTCCTCTTCTGGAAATGAAGGAGTGTAGAAGAAAAGACAAAGAAAAAAAAGAGAAAAGGTTGCTTTTATGATTCCTATCCCCTCCTCTTCCAGCTGTCTCTGGAAAATTCTGTCCCTAAGAGAAATCCCTGAGGTTTTCACACCAGGCTTTTACACATTAACATGGTCTAACTTAGCCTCTCAATACAACCCTGAGTGCTCCTAAGTTTCATGACATGCTGTAGTAGTGGACAATAACATGTCTGAAAAGAAACCACAGTATAGAAAAGGTGAAAGTGCTTTGTTTGCAGGTTTCAGACATTATTGGATATGTTTTATTGATCCAGACATGCAGAGCTCTGAGCTGCTATCAGACAGCAGCAACTACTCAAGGCCAACACCAAAGAAATGGAAAAAATAGAAGCTTTAAGATCATTTTGCCATTTTGAAAATCCTTCAGTTCAGGACTCCAACCTCCTATTTGCTACAAGCTTATTTTGAAAACCAAAAGCCATTTTTCACTTGCTGCTCCTGCCTCTCGTCTCCTTTTGATCACTGCACAGCAATAGCATTCCAGATCCACCATTCTCAAATGAGTAAAGGCGGTGATTCTTTCTCCTCACACCTACACTAACAATCAAGTTGATTTCTATCTTCCCTTTACAGACAAAAGAACAAAACTCCCCAAAAATACTCCAAAGCAAAACTCACAAATCTTGGGGAGATAAATTACAAGCAGTTTGATTTATCTCCCTCACTCCAATGCACACTGTTTTGACTCCTAGTAAAACTACCTCCTAGCAAAATGATGAAAAGTGCATGAAGAAAGCTGTGGCAGAAATATGCAACCTACTTTTGAAGTTTAGTCAGCTGAGGAAAAACTGGCAGTCCAGATGCAGAAGTAGGTGATATGGCTTTTGTCATTAGACTCACCTAGCCACCATGCATATTTATTTTCACCTTAAAAACTTATATCTCAAATGTTTAAGGAAGGAAAAAAAAAAAAAAAAAAAGCCCAGCAAATTTATCCTTAGCTGTAATTGAAAGCGAAACTTCAGACATGGCCAGCCAGACAGCTCCACAGCAGCTGAAGCTCTCCTGGAGGGAGGAAATCAGACACTTGAAACTGCCTCAGCAATTAATATCTTTACATTAACACAGCAATGAGACCGAAAACACATCACCCTCAAGGCATATCCTTTGACAGCACATAACTGACATATACTACCACTCGCAACAAATTAGTCATATAATACTTCTGTGTTTCTGTGCCCTCCAGACTTCTGATCCCAGTACCTTCAACAGATCTGTAACAGAAATAGAGAGCAGGAACCAGGACTCATCAGATTCCTGTCAGTGTTGCAGAATGGACATGAAGGAAAAGGAGTAGCCTCCAAAGAGATGTGTGAGACTACAGCTCAAGAAGGTTTATTAATTGCATAGCTATGCTGGCTCTGTAAGAGAGCATCACACACAACTGCAGTCTTCCCAGCACACAAAAAGGTTTGCTCAATCTGCAGTCAGCTCTGCCAGTTTATTTAAAAAACAGTATTAGCATACAGATAGTTACCACAACTACCTTCTGATTTATTAGCAATTGCTATTGATTAGGATTTATTGGATTTCTGTGGGTCCTTGAGAAGTAGCTTGAAATAGCACAGATGGTTTTAAAAGCATGTATCCCTTTTCTTATACGTGATAATAGCAAAAAGAGCATGCACAGAAAGTTTCAGCGGGGTTTAGATTGGTAAAGGAGCAGAAGTGTGGAACTATAAAACAAATATAGCCTGATTATAGAAGAGGCTGAGTCTCTGCTCTTCAATGAAGCTTATTTTCTCAAAACTGGCTGCTTATAATAATCTCTTATTGCTAATGAAACCTTCCCCTTGACCCTCTATTAATTTTTTAAAATGACACTCAACCCAAAGTTTGCTATTAACAATTTCTTGCTAGGTATCAATCTTCCCTAATCAACACTAGCAGACACCTCCAGTTTCCTAAGTGAAAGCACATACTTGGAGGTTAAAGCTGGGGCTTTTCTGTCTCAGTTGTCAGAGCACTTAGTATCCTCTGATCCTCTTGAAGATATCATCCACCTAAATTATTGATCGAAACACTGGCACTTTTTTCCTTCTCCTACTCTTCATATATCAAGTGAAGACAGCCTAATGATATGTTGCAGATTTTTTTTCTTACTTTTTATGAAATATGGGGTGGCTTTTTTTGGCAAACAGTATTAACCTGAGTTGCTGAATAAATCATAGAATAGTTGGGGTTAAGAAGGACTCTTAAGATCTTCTAGTTCCAAACCCCATGCCATAGGCAGGCACACCTTTCACTAGATCAGGTCACTCAAAGTCCTATCCAACCTGGCCTTGAGCACTTCCACTTATGCTCCAGTTTATGTTCATAAATCTCTGGGATCAGATGGGATCCATCCCAGGGTGATGAGGGAGCTGGCAGATGAGCTTGTGAAACTGCTCTCAATCATTTATCAAGTCCTGGCTCCCTGGGGAGGTTCCAGATGACTGGAAGCTGGCCAATGTGATGCCCATTCACAAAAATGTAGGAAGAAGGATCCTGGTAATTACAGGTCCGTTAGCCTGACCTCTGTACCAGGTAAGGTAATGGAGCAGTTTATACTGAGCATCATCATGCAGCACTTACAGGATGCCCAGGGTTATCAGACCCAGCCAGCATGGGTTTAGGAGGGGTAGGTCATGTTTGACCAACCTGGTCTCCTTTTATGACCAAGTGACCCGCCTGGTGGATGTGGGAAAGGCTGTGGATGTTGGCTATTTGGAGTTCAGCAAGGCCTTTGACACTGTCTCCCACAGCACACTTCTGGAAAAGCTGGCAGCCCATGGCTTGGACAGGAGCACTCTTTGCTGGGTTAAGAACTGGCTGGATGGCCGGGCCCAGAGAGCAGTGGTGAACGGTGCTGCATCCAGCTGACAGCCAGTCACCAGTGGTGTCCCTCAGGGGTCTGTGCTGGGACCAGTTCTGTTCAATGTCTTTATTGATGACGTGGATGAGGGTGTTGAGTCTTTCATTAGTAAATTTGCAGACAACACTAAGCTGGGAGTGTGTGTCGATCTGTTGGAAGGTAGGAGGGCTCTGCAGAGAGACCTGGAACAGTTGGATGGATGGACAGAGTCCAATAGGATGAAGTTTAATAAGTCCAAGTGCCAAGTCCTGCATTTTGGCCACAATAACCTCTGCAGCGGATTATATATCCGCTATAGGCTGGGGATGGTGTGTCTGGACAGTGCCCAGGCAGAAAGGGACCTGGGGGTACTGGTCGACAGCTGGCTGAACATGAGCCAGCAGTGTGCCCCGGTGGCCAAGAAGGCCAATGGCATCCTGGCCTGTATCAGGAATAGTGTGGCCAGCAGGAGCAGGGAGTTCATTCTCCCACTGGTGAGGCCACACCTTACACCATACTCCGCATGGAGTATTGTGTCCAGTTCTGGGCCCCTCAGTTTGGGAAGGATGTTGAGATGCTTGACCACGTCCAGAGGAGGGCAACGAGGCTGGTGAGGGGCTTAGAACACAAGTTCTGTGAGGAATGACTGAGGGAGCTGGGGTTGTTTAGCCTGGAGAAAAGGAGACTCAGAGGTGACCTTATCACTCTCTACAACGTCCTGAAAGGTGGTTGTAGTCAGGTGGGGGATTGGTGTCTTTCACCAGGCAGCAACTGACAGAACGAGAGGACACAGTCTAGAGCTGCACCAAGGGGAATATAGGTTGGATATTATGAAAAAGTTTTTTATGGAAAGATGATAAAGTACTGGAATGGCCTGCCCGGGGAGTGGTGGAGTCACCATCCCTGGATGTGTTTAAAAGAAGATTGAATATGGCACTCAGTGCCATGGTTGAGTTGAGGTGGTGTTAGGGCATGGGTTGGACTCTATGATCTTGATGGTCTCTTCCAACCTAATGATCCTGTGATTCAGTGATGAGGCACCTGCAACTTCTCTGGACAAGGTGTTCCAGGGCTACACCACCCTCCAAGTAAAACGTTTCTTCCTAACATCTAATCTAAATCTACCCTCTTTTATTTAAAACCTTTGCCCCTTGTCCAGTCACTATCTGTCCTTACAAGAAGTCCTTCTCCCCTCCTTTTTATATGCCCCTGTATATACATACTGGAAGGCTGCATCGAGGTCTCCCTGAAGCCTTCCCTTTTCCATGCTGAATGACATGAATTTTGTGCCAGGGGAAAGAAGAGGAAGAAGACAGAGTTGGCATCCAGAGCAGAAAAAGCTCTTGCAGAGAAACAGGGTAGACAGTCTTCTTACTGCTCCAAATTGAAGAGCAAGATACTGCACTATCACTTTTTATACAATGTCCAGACAGAAAAATGGGGTTACATGTTAACAGACATATATAAAAGCATGAAGAAAATATTCTTCATGGGACTTGCACCTTTGGCATATGCTTTACTATCTTTAGCTCTTTCAACTGCAGAAATCCAGGGACAGATAGACAGGGGAGTAGCTGTGAAAAAGAGCTAGCACTCAAACCTTCATAGCAGGTACCATCATTCAAAGATTCTCAGCGGTGGGGAAAGAAAATAAATAAATTGAATATAAAGCTGCCAACAGGTTATATATGCTTTTACATCCAATGGCAGTGGTCATGCTTGAAGTGTGTCCTGACCCACCATGACAAGTGAGCATGTTTGCTCCCCAAATAGATTTATCTCTTCAATAGGACCACATGACAGCCAGTAAGGCAACTAATGCAGAAGCTGATAACTTAGGAAGAACATATTTGTGAACTGGATAAAACAAGACAAGATGCCAACTAGAGATTCAGCTGTTAACTACTGAGATCTACAAATGCTAATTACATCTATATTCAAGCTCATATCAACACTACAGCACTTCAAGCTCTCAAAGCACTCTGTGGTGGAAGGTCTGCGGATGCTTAACAAGGCAAATGCAGCCTGTTTGCTCCGGCTGCTCTACACACACAATCAATTTCCCCAGGTCCCCATTTCAATCTCAGACCCTTTTTTTTTTTTTTTTTTCCAAGTTTTTCCAGGTGAGTGTTTCCTCTATGTTTGCCCCTGGTTTTGTCCTCAAGGAATAGAAAGTATTGATGAGAAGAATGTGAAGTGTCCTGGCTACTAGCAGGAACATGCAAGTTCTGCTTTTGCCCTGAGTACTGCAAAAGAAGCACCCAAATCCACAAAGACAGTGCATTTTTTGTGCGCTGGAGATACCTTAAAGACATTTTCCATAACTTTCCTGATTTCACTGCTGATGTTTTCTACCCTTTACCCCAACTCTTCTCTGATAATTTTATACACCCATTTTGGTAGTCCCCCAAAAGATATTAAAGAAGAAACCAAGTTTTACGTTCCCTCAATATCATACACCCGGTTTAATCTTAGAAATAATCAGAGATTTTACACCGTGTTACACATCCAATGCCAACATCTGTAACCACAGAGTACTGCTTCTTGTCATCCAAACTTCACATGCTGGCAACACTTGTACCCAAAAGATAAGTGGCAAAGTCAACTCCAAAAAACGAGCATCTCCTTCACTGGCATTAGGCCAAAGGACAATTATTCCAATATGCTCCCACATTTCAAATCTATGTACAGTTTCAAGTAAGAAATTGCCAGTTATCTTCACTCTTATGGAACTGCAGGTTCCATTGGAACCCACTCTTCATTGAAAGCACTTGATAGATTGGTTACTGTGCATGTAAAAAACATAAAACTTCTCTGAAATATATCTCAGCTAAAGCATAATCCCCCCCACCAAATCCAAACACTTTGTTCTTTGTATGTACTGAAATGTCTTCTCAGCACTGCCAAATCTGAACTCTTCTCACATCAGAAATTCCTAGAATACTGCCAGTTGGAGACAAGGAGGAATATGCTTTTTTGTTGCTCACTCTTCATACATTTCTGATACCACTGAATGCTTACGACCAGATCTTGTTTAACATTATCATGCAACCACAAAAGACCCTTGAAATTCCTCTGAGAGGAATTATGAAAAAATAATGATGAAAATTCTGAGAGAATTACGGAAAATATAAGCAAATGCAGGACAGTTTACAATTAAAGCATTCAAGCAATCCGAATTACAGAATCTAGACCTAATATTTGAAATAAACATTAACAAAGAAATACACTCTCTTAGTCTTAATATAAATGTTTGCTTTAATTGTGCCATGCTATTTATACTATTAATATTTATATGTTATAAATAAAATTTAGTTATTGGCACAAACTAGGAGGTTTGAATTGATTTGATTATTCCTTATATCACAGTACATATTTTATTACATAATTGGCTAAGATTTACTCACTTATGTAGTGCCTAGCTGAAAACCTGGGCACTCCCTCTGGAAGAGAAAGGCTCTAATTTTTGTTTGCTGTTATCAGCTATACTACATAGTATTCCCATGGATGCTCATATTTCTTGATGTTACTATTTTTTATGCCATTCATAAACTGAGATCATGTGGATGCCATCAGTAAACAATCAGGTAACCAGCTCAGTCCAGCCACATACTTAAGTTGGGAGTGGGATGAAGATGTCTGTAATCTTCTGCTTCTATTACAATGAGAACCTGCACAGTTGTCTTCTGCCACATGAGAATCATTTATAGTATTCTCACTCCTTCTCTTCTATTTATAGTATTCTCACTCCTTCTCTTCTGCATTTTCCTGCAGAATTGACTATTTGAGTTAATACCACATCTGGGAGCCAGAATTTTTTTTTATCCAAGTTCCATTAAACTTGCTTCCTACACAAATCAGATTGACTGAGTCACTCATTGCATTTCTAATAAATCTCATACTCACTTATTCAGCATTGGCTTTTTATATAGCTAACTGGAATTTAGTCCCTTTGTGCGGCCATTAAGATGTTCCCATGAAGATTACAGAATAAGTGGAAGTAATAGGGTATTAGCACACTCTACAACTCACTCCATCAATTTATTTGCTGAATATGGATTTGGAAACTGCCATGAACTTTAATGTGTACTACGTACACAAACATCCACTGTCCTGACAAGATATTTAGCTTCCTTAAATTGCAAAGGCATAAATCACCTGCTTCAGCCACAAAAAACCCAGCGAACTCAGTATTACTGAAATAAGTGGAATTTGTATTTCCTACACAATTTTATGTAGATGGCCCACTAAAGTTATGGTAGATAAAACCAGCTAGAAGTGGTGAGCTTCATGGTCAGAAGACTGACTTTAGTCCCACTTTTGGCAAAAAAATGTGATTAATTTATGTATAAATGCACATTTTGATATTGTGCATATTAAGCATTCATTTCTGATGTCTAGGTTGTCTTATTTTTTTCCTGAACACTAAGAGCTCTCAATACTCAATAACATTAGTGAAGAACTATTAAGATGTTTTCCACTGCTACCAAGAAATCAAATTAATTAAGGTCAAAAACCCAAAGATGATGCTCTGCTAGCTGCTTCAGTTACTAGAATAAGCAGGAAGAACCAGCATGAGTCATTCTTGCAGTAATACACTTTGGCATTTTAGTAGATATACAACAACTTCCTTTCCCTCCCATTTATCTCCTTCAACCCCTATATTTATTTCAAAAGAGTTTATTCATTGGAGATTAGGTTTCGTCATTCTTGTGAGTCTTGGTCTATTCAGTGATAACACTGGTACATACATTCAGTATTCACTTACATATATAAAATGTACATAAGCTAAACCAAGATATTTGAAAAGCAGTTGCATTTTCACAAACACCCTACTCACTGCTCTAACATCTCTTCTTAACAATGCCAGAGAAGAGGGGCATTTGACTGATTTATACTCCACTTTCAAATCCTCTTCTCTTACAGGCAAAATGCTGTAAATGAGTCTTAGTGCAAGAAAAAAAAAATCTTGACTGGAAGTTCTTCTATGGTTTTGAGTCTGAAAGCTGTGTTTGTATCTTCATAACTTTGATAAAATTAATTACTATACTGCAAATTTGCAATTTTGCAGATGTTATTCAGTGAGTCTGAAAAAAACCTTCCACAACACCTATATCTACTAACATGTTTCTTTATTAACACCATATAAACAATCACTATAAGCAGATGTTTTCCTCCAATGGTTCAGTAACATTTCTAATACTCATAACATCAATACACATAGCACCTTTTTGAAAACTAGTAGGCTAATATGATGCTCTTTCAGTAATGATATTAGCTGCCCAGTGTTTAAGTCCAGCTTCATTGCTGCTTGGCTTACACCACTCTTTCAGGAAAAGGTGGACATATTAAAGGGATTATTCTCTTCTGAGCCTTAAAGAAGAAAAACTCCCTCAGGAGTGACAGCCTTATTGCTACACACATACAGGTGCTTGATACCAGCCCCATGAGAATCAAAAATCCTTTAGAGGTTAAATTTCCAGCTGTAGCTGCTTTCAACAGATTCTCAACAGGGGAGTAAAATCTATTATAATTTTAAGTGGAGAAGACTCACAATGGAGACTGAAGGAGGAGAAGGAAAGATAAGAGCTCCTTCTGGGTTTGGCTGCCAGCAATGTCAGAGCAAAGAGAGGTACACAACATTAGCAATGCAAAACACTCAACTCCAGAAGTCACTTCCCTCACTGATCTGCACTTGAGTCTTCAAAAATCATCCCAGGTAACATCTACTCATTCACTGCATTGCTTGAGACTTACAACTTGAAAGGATGGCACTTTCGAAGCAGAGTAGAGTGAATTAGAAAAGAGAGATTTTCTGCTACTTCTTGGTTTTGTTATGTGTGGTTTTATACACAGGAACACACAAAGCCATTTTCATTCAAAGCAACATCAGGAAATCCAGGCATTCCCTCTTGCTCCGTAGCTCTGAGGGGTCCAAGTGAACACAACCAGTTACTTTTGTGAGTGTAGCATATTGTCTGATGGCACACTTATACAGCTTCTGCCAAATTCAGCCACTGAATGAAAGTGCCAGAACACATTTAAAATAATAAAGTATAGTGAAAGTGAGCCAAGAGGGGGTATAAAATTTTCATGGGAGACATTCCAGTGGGCAATAGAAAGTTTTAAGGGCCTGTCCATCAAATGACCACCAAAGGAGCAATTCTCTACTATGCATAGAATCATGTTAAGTTGACTTTATTTTTATATATACTGGTGATTAATAAATCTTCAGGTAGCACACAAGCATTCTTCTCTTGCACATTCAAACCCCTAATGAACTGTGAAATCTCGCTTGGATTCCCCTCCAAAAAATTTAACCCACAGAATAAATACTAGCACAAAAGATTGAGACAGAGACCAACCACATCCCAAATTTTCTACTATGATAGTAGCTCACTAGTAGTAGAAATTAAAACAAAGTACTTNAAAAAAAAAAAAAAGCCAGCTCCCCTCCTATGAAGGGCATACTCAGTTTTAGTTAAACTACAAAAGCACAACAGTGAACACCATATCAGGGGATTTCCCAAGCTAGGATTGCCACCAGCACTTTTCATCACAGAATTAGAAAGAAAAGGAGTAAGTAACCAGGGATACTGGTTGGTTTTTTTCCCATGGTTGTTTTTTTGTTTGGTTTGTTTTTTGTTTTTTTTTCTTGTTGTGGTTTTTTTTTTGTTTGGTTGGTTTTTTTTCCTTACAGGAAACTACTAAACAAAAAGGTTTAGTTTTGCTAAGGAAACCTTTTATAGAATGGAGACGAATCAATCAGATAATGTACAATAATATGCAACAATGTCTAAAAACCTACATTATTGTACTCAATTATATTATTGTGTCCTAACTTCCATTATGATCTTCTGCTATAGGTTTTAATGATTTCCAGCAACAATTAATGAGATCAGAGACCATAAAAGAACCTAAAAGATATATCAGCCTTCTTTTAGATTAGAAAGGTTTTAAAAGGGAGCTTTCCACTTCATCTCAGGAACAGAGACCTCTTCTTTATTTTTCTTCTAAAGAGAACATGCACATAATTGTTATGGGTTTTTGTTGCCATTGGTCAGGTTATACAAAACTTCATTACAATACTTCACTCTCTCTATCCACTTGCACTTAGCACACATTGATTTTCACCCCATCTTTTTAAAGGAGGGTCAGCCATTGCAGTTCTGTTTTATTTATTTCCATCAATACTGGTGTGAACATGTATCACATTAGAGAAAAGCAACATAAAAGGATGGGCTGGTTGCTAATTGTTACAGAGGAGAGCGAGGAAGGAAAATGGCAGCCATGCAATGCTGGTAGTTACTTTAAGAAATAAAACTTCTAAAATCTCTTTTATGTAGTTGACAATGTGTTTTGTACAAAATGGGTTTTCTTATGCTATAATTTCAGTGAGACACTAAGTCAGACACTAGTGGTAACACCACTCTCTCTCTCTTTCAACTAGCTACCTATATTCACAAAGCCTAGTGCACCTTATTATATTGGTATTTCTATCCCTCTCTCAACATGAACATAAATTGATCAATCAATTCAAAAATTGTTTTGAAAGAAAAACAGCATAATCACATATCTCTTATGTGATGTAACTTTACACGGGCATAGAAGGAACAGGCTATTCTATTAATTCTCAGCAGTAACTAGCTGGCACAAAGAAATGCAATGTCATCCCCACACACAGGCACAGTGCACTTTGGCTTGTACACCTGGACTAGTCTTGTGGAGCAACAGCATTGTTTATGTGAAAGAATGAACTGTGGTGTGGTCAAGAGCAGGCTGTCGATAATGTTTTGCACTGAGCTGTGGCCAGATCAATCCAATGCTTTACTCTAACTGCAATGTTTCTGGGAAGCCAACTTTATGGGGATCTCTTTTTTACTTTCTTTAACAGACATATATCAGACAGTGTTATCCACTATTCAAAAAATATCCATGTTGCCAGACTTCCTTCTCATTTTGCCCTGGGATTCACTAGCAATGATCAATTAAGAAAAAGTCCTGTATCTGTAAACAAACCAGCTACATTCCTTAACAGCCTGCTCATTTGCTTGATTTTTGGGCTAATGATAACCTTTCCCAGATTGCAACTTTTATTTGACGTTATTGAGAACCTTTTAATCTATTGCCTAGTGGGTTTTCATGACTTAAATTTATTTCTGGCATTAAGCAACCACTAGCCAAAATACAAGTATCTAAATGATTTACATTTCCAGGTCAGAGAAACTTAACATCATTAAAAGAGGAGTATCCTGTGATTCTTATCTTAGGTGTGGGTTTTACCTATTTTCTTATTTGTTGATGATTTAAATATATATCTGTAGAAATTTTGCATGGCTGTAAGTTGCTTAGTAATGGAAAGGACTTGGACCCAAGGAAGAAGCACTTCAGAAAGCTGCTCAGCAAAAGAATATTCCACAAGTGAATATAAGGATTGCTAATGTATGGATAGCCTTATGCTACCCTGCCACAATATGGTCATAAGAGAAAAAATAAATTAAAACTGTACATTTCTATCCATTGAAATACATATTTTTCTAATACTGAGTATCTTGAGCATCACTGACTTAGTAAGCAGATAAATTATTTTAAGTTAGAAATTTTCTAAGTAATTACTGCATTCCTTATATTATGTGTGGATTTGTGGAAAAGAGTTTGCACTATTCAGTGTATATCCTTTACCAATATATTTTTTACAAATGGAGGAATATGAAGTGCTACATTAAATACTTGCATAGGTTCTGACTTGCCAGTGTTCCAACTTACAAGCTGCTGAAGTCACCCAAGCACCTGCCAAAATTGCAGGGCTGGTGCAAGAGGGAACTGAAGTGTAAATTTGATCACAGCGCTCACAGCGCTCTTTGTGTATGATCAGCCTTTACTCCAACAAGGCCGTCTTTCATAATCACCAGCACCATGTTCTTGTGTAAAATGACCGTCATCTATTGGCATCAGACAAGCTCATTCAATATTTTACTGAGTTAATCGAGGTACATAAATAATCTACACACACTTCCTTCATCATGGAGGTAAGGCAGACACAAATCTGTGAATAATTATGGTTGCATAAATTACGGTTGCATATACTGCAACAAGATAACCATAAAAGTCCAATTAGTTCACTCATGATTTCCCTGTGGGAAATCTGTTCATTTTTGGAAGCAAGACTGTGCTTCTTTATAGAGGGTGTAAGCATTATTTTAAAGCTGGCATTAAAATTCACACCCATTGTAATAAATACCCTGTACTGTGACATAGCGACTGAGAAGCTAATAGCTAGTTGAAAAGCTGACTACATTCCTGAGAAGTCCGTTTAAATATGAATCCCATCTTAGTTATCAACTAAGATGAAAGGATCTGACCTTAAGCCGAAGTCACAGCCCCCTCTGGTATAAGCATCCACTGACTACTCAAGCATGATACCAATTTGTGAGTAAATTCTTGGTGAGTGAATGCAAGGTTCTCCAGGGAGAAGCTTAAAACATCCAGGTATTAACTATGAAGCATAATGTGAATGAAAGGGTGGCCCTGTGTAAGGAAGAGCCGCATTGTCAGATGCCAGGCTGACGGCATGCAGGGGATGTAAAGATTGGATGCTCTTGGCAAGCCTCGATGTGTTAGATGGAAGACAAGCAAAAAACCCACCCCTGGTCAAGTATCAAGGGAATAAAGGTTAAAATACACATGCTGACCCTGATTCATCCTGCCCTAACTGATCCTAAAAATCTCTGCACAGCAATCAGAAGGACAAGGTAAGAGAGTACCCAACAGGTAACAGGACACAACAGTGTCAGCACTCTGAGCCACCCTTCTGGAGATGTCTCTACCTCCCCCTTCAGCAGGAAAGACCCCCCTGGACAGATAATGCAGATGATTCAAATCAAATGGTGTTAAAAAATGGTATTTTTAAGAATTTTTATTTTATATACCTATTTTATACAGGTATTTTATAGTGCTTTTGTAGCAGTAATGTCCTTTGTGATTGCCATTATCACAAATTATTCTACTGCAACATAAAAGGGATAGTTCAGTAATACCAGTACAGGATCACAGTGATTACCAAATTGGAAAAGACAAAAGGAATCACACTTGTGTTTAGTCTTGCTATATTGTGGCAAAGCTGGATCAGCTACAGGGAAAAAAAAAAAAATCCAAAAAACAGAATAAGGTTGTTTTCACCCAATTTATTTTCTGGAGGGTGTAAGCATTACCTTGAAGCGGAAACTAAAACTTGCACCCATTTTAGTATATACCCTTCACAATGAAATCTAGCAACTAGCTTCAGTTAAAAATCTGACATTCATAGCAGAGCCATTTTATCCTACAAGTTCTGTAGCACTGTTTCCCAAGGTTGTTTTCTTTCCCATACCAAAGGCCCTTTTACCCTGCACCATAAATTTGCTTCCCATGAAAACACTAAACTAGGTACTTAATGTACTACTTCTCCCACAAACTCACCTGAGGAGGGATGGTAGGAACGACAAAAATGCAGCATTAGAACCAGCAGAACAAATGAGTTTAAGGATCACAGCATCACTGTAAGTCAGTTCAACTTACCAACCAATGAATCAAAAAGCTCCTGCTTAAAAGACATTCCCCTAAGACCGGAGGTTTTTCTTTGTCACACAGTAGCTGATACTGACGGTGGATTCTTCCTTTATTCTGTGGACATGCATATTTTCTACTGAACTGCATTTCTTAACCCAGCTGCTCAAGGACAAAGTAAACCTCCTTGTGTCCCCTCCCTTTCCCCAGAAGTATGTCACCAGTTCCTACTACAGAACTCTCCTGTTAACCTGATGAAACCAGCTAATCCAAACCCTCTTAAAGAAGTAATTTATCCTGCTGCAGACCCAAATCCTGTTGATGTCATGAACTTGGGCTGGTAGCAGAACAGGAGATCCAAAAGGCTCATTTGAGCACACAGGACCCATTTTGATGGAACAGAGCAGATTTCAGTCTGGTTTAAGCCACACTTAGCAGGCTTACTTGTCTCAAAAAAACCACAAAGTTCTAGCACTGCCTCTGTCCTCCTTCATTCAAGTGACATGATGTTTCCCTACTATTTAAAATTCTTCATCCAGTTATACTTTCATTATTACTTTTGGACTATGTTCTGTAATTATGTTAGGTGCTTGTTTATTCAAAACACCCACCATCTCTCTAAGCCTCCCTTTGTAACAAGCTGCCAGCTTGTCTGTCTGTTCAGCTGATTCCCATTATCTGGCCTACCCATCATCTGAATATATTTAGTCTCACCCAAGTAGTTTTGATTATCAAGATTTTACTATGGTCTAATTAGTGACATTTTTATTACTAATTTGTCACTCAGACACTTTCAGTCACATTAAAAATTCCTGCCAGCTTCTCTGAAATTGCTGTGTGTCTGCAGTCTTTTTCTTTTCACACAAGATCAGCTAAGCATTTTTATTTTGCTGGATCTTTTTAAAGAAACACTTAGGAAAATAATTTTAAGTTGAAGGAGACTTTTGAGCACCACAAAGAGGATGCACAGCCAGAGGAAGTAGTGTATGGTATTGCACCTTTCAAATAAAGGTTTGACTATCACCAAGAAGGACATAAAAACCACTTGACACCTTTAGGTCCTTCTCATTTTATTTCTAAAGGTATGAAAGTGATTGAATCATGACAGAGTGACACTTCCTCACACGCAACCTATCAGTCAGAAGCAGCTCTGTGGTAGTTCCTAAGAGTTTTGACATATGTTGCTGGCTGTGCCATGTGAGTCCCTGAGAAGCTGCAACAGTATGCCAAAACAAGCAGGAGAGGTGAGGCTGACTTGGTGAAAGGCTGCCAAACTCTATCCAAAACTCAACCCTGAACATCAATAGAGACATCAGAACAAACCACTGCATTTTGTATCTCTGTCTTGAGCTCTTTCAGTGTCCTTCCAACTGAACGGAAGATGAGGTTTACACCCATACATTCTACAACCCATTGCTCTGGCTGACCAAATCCAGGCCCTATCACTGCATCTGCTTTCATCAACTTCTGCTGTTTTCAACTAGTAGATTTAAATCCAAAGTGTAAGCCTTCCAGAACAGCACACACTGGTGAAGGGAGACAGTTTCTGGAGACATGATACAGCTATAAATGGTATTTAAAATTACTAACTCAATATTACACTTGTTTTAAACAAAATCTGTCCTGGAATTTAGAAAGCAGCCACACATTGCTTGCAAAGGATTAATAAACAATGGCAATATGCATCTTATAAAACAAACTGCTCGTGCCTTTAACTGTTAATTACATAGATAGATCCTATTATAAATAGTTCTGAAGCAATCCATTAACCAGATGGCTTTTAGCAAATCAGAATTTATTACTCTTTTATGAGCTACTTATAAAAATGTAACTTTCAGATAAAGAATGGGAAACAGCTGAAGCAGTTGACCATATCTGTTTTCCATTATAGCATCTTTGAAGTCAGGGTGAGGGAGGGAAGAAATAAAATATCTTATTAATGCTGTATAGACAGCTCATCCTATTGGGAACTTCTCCCTTCTTCTCCTAAAGAAGGATAACTCACACAAAGACTTCACTGCACTGGAGAGTGATGAGGTCTATTAGCAAGGGCAGTGAAGGCAGCTGAGATATTCACTTATTTCTGAAACTGTGACTGAATTCAGGGAAACAACTACTTTTGACATGAAATAGTCAAATAGGAATAGAACTTCTGTCTCAAGTGCTATGGCAGTCTATGGCTGCAAATAAAAGCGAATGCTGTAAAATATCTGAATAAATACCTTGGTATCAAACATTAGTTGATTAATTACTTCCTCATGAATGTACTGACAAGAATTAAAATTCGGAGTGACACAAATGTAATTTATTTTCAGCCCAAGCCATCAGTATTTGTTTTCATTTCTAAAGTTTTTACATTAAAGATTTTGACAAGGTTGCAGCCTGTACATTAAGAGGCTACCCATGGCACAGGAGCATAGGAGAGGGTTAACTTTCAAACGTGTCAATAAAATCCATTTCACAAGTCTTACAGTCTAAATAATATCAGTGGGCAATGAACTGGAATTCACACTCATTTGGAACTTTAATAGATTAAACTCCAACAGAAAGTTGGCAGATAAAAAAAGCTGAGATTGAAAAATGGCTCCTAACATTCAGGATTGATTTTACTGCATTCCTCCAAAGAATTCTTATCCAAGGGAAGTGTTACTTGGGAAGGTGTTGCTGTTTGGGGTTTGTCTGGATGAGCGTTTTTGTGAAAATCTGAGATTCTACCATCATGCAAATTAGTGATTTATGCTCCTTCACAATCTGACATCCAGAATGGTGTGCCAGCTCATCATCCACATCCCACCATACTTTAAGGAGATAGGCACCAAGACAAACTTTAATGAAGTCATAGAAAAGCTAACCAATGGTTACAAGACTTGCAGTCTTTTGCCAACAAAGGCTCAAAGAAGATTTATCCACTTCTAGCTTCTAAATTATTATGAGTTATTAATGAGTTATTATATAAATAACTCATACTAAAAAAGAAGACTATCACATAGCTATACACAACTTTCACAACTGATGAAGGCTTCTGGCCTCTTTCCTTATCCTACTCAAATGCTCTACATAAGTCTTGAAACCATAAACTTTGATAATCATCACTACTTGAACAGATCTCATCAACCACATGGACAAAAAGAAGACTCATGATTTATGGATACTCACATAGCATGCCAAGATCTCTTCCCAACTTTCATTTGTAAATCAGGAAAAGAAAGTCTGGGGACCTCAATTAGATAAACATGTATTTTTTACATTATTTGAGTAGGATTTTCCAAAGAATTGAAGGTGATAGAACTTGCCAATTTTAAATGGCACAACTTCTCCAGGCTACTTTGAAAATGTATTCCTTATGCTTACATATGCTTGGGTATATTACAATATTATTATATTTCTCTTGGAATGCCCAAATGTCGTATATTCTCCATGAAAATACAGTGTGTCAAGCTTCACATTCAGCTTCTCCCTCAGCTGCTTCTAGCATGGATTCAGAATGCCTTTTCCAAACAAAATAAGCCTGTTCTACAGCATTACCAATAGAGGAAACAACATCCTGAACAAACATTGCTTTAATACACGTAAATGAATGGTTGGTTTTCAGTCCCTAGTGGACACTGTGGCAATTTGTTTATTTTAGCATTATATCTCAAATGGTGAGTGAACAGGAAGATATCCCAGTAACACATCATCACAGTATTGGTTGCTCAGAACATGTATGTTTCAAACTTGAATGTGGTGCCAGATGCTCCTTCCCACTGCTTCTGTCAGTGTCTGGAAACATTTGGCATTTCAGACAAATTACAGGCAGGGTATGTACTTGCAGTATGATTTGAAACACAATTCTGATTCTGGTGATGAATCCCAAACAGAAAATGAGGTATCACATGAGAACCAGAAATACCTCTAGACTTAGAAAAATCTCTGAATCTCTGACATAAAGAAACATGTAGCTAAACATCACTCCTCCATGTTCAGAGAGAGTTCTTCCACAGAGAAGTCAGGATTCAGTGCCTTCGTGCAAATCTATGTCCCAATTTCACATCCTACTTTTTCTAGATTCCCTGAGGCAAGACCAATAGCTCCTAACTGATTGTAGAAAAATAAACCACTGAACTCCCAAGGGAGCAGACTCAAATTACTTTTGACTTCTTCACATGGAGGGGTTTCCTAAACCAAAGCTCAAAATTCTTCAGTCTGTATCAGAGTGGTTTTGACTCTAATGAGAGCATTATTTCTTACCATTCTCTGATCCTAAAGACTTCAGCATGGAATTATCAAATCCACTGATATCCAGCATCTACTAGGGTCTAATAATGATTTTTACCTCCCATCTGAAAGTCTACAGTGGCTTTCCCTCTCAGTAAGGAAAAAAACCCAAAACCACACAAGTTCCTCTTTTCCAGGTTCAACAACTGTGTCTAGGAATGAAGGAAAACACATCATTAGGCCCCCTTCCAACCACTATACTAATTAATGGGAAACAGTGATATTCTTCTTTTATAATACTATGCTAGTATTACAAACAAACTAGGAAAAGTATTACAAACAAACTAGGAGTAAGAAGATTAATACACTTTAAGCAGCCCTAAACCATTTCAAACAAAATCTTTTATAGTTTCTTTTTAGCAGTGCATTCAGTTTGTAGGCAATGACTGTGCCATTCTTCTAGACCTGAGAAGGAGCTGGATACTTCTTTACTGCAAACAGAACATTTACAATGTAAATTTGTTGCCCCGAAGTGTCTCTAAGATTCTTTTCCCCAATCTTTTATGGCTAGTAATATGGATTATCAACTACAGCATCCTGCACTACCTTCATAAAGGAGCGGCCTAGACAGTTTGATGCTACTGCACCAGCAAGGACAAAGGTTCAGTGTGCAGTTATTCATGCTATTGTAAGCAGTCCCAGTGGGATAAGATACCACACTCACAAAAGAGAAAAGGCCACACATATAAAAAAAAAAAAAAAAAAAAAAAAAAAAAAAACCGAAACAAAAAACCTCAAAGCCCCCACAAAAGAAACCCCCCCCACAACCCTGCTAAGACTTGCAGCAGACTTCAGCAAATTTTTCACACTTCTAAATTTAATATCTAAATGAGAACAGCAGCAGCATGGCCTTGCAATATAAAAGAAAACTGTTTTAGTAAAGATTTATTATGCTAATAACACTAGAGCCTCCCTATTGTCCCACACATTTTTAAAAAGGACACTGCATATGTATATTCAAATTGCCAGAGATGAACAGTGGGTCACAAACAAAACTTAAAATGTTGAACTGTGTCAGCCAAATTGATAGTGCATTTATTATTTCTACCCTTTCTTATGCATTTTGGCATAATCAGTTATGCTGCCAAAGCATTTCTAGAAGGTGAATATATAGGATGTGAAGCACTATAATCACTGAATGAAATATGAGTGATGCATTAATGCTCACTCAAATCTATAGATCTAAAGAAAAAGTAATAAAATCAAAGGCATGATTTAGAAGTAATCTTAAACACTAAACATCCTAAATTCACCAAGGAAAGCAGACTTCACAAATCACTGCTAAGAGTATTAGCAATCTCCCTCCCAGACAAAAGGTCAGTTCTGGATGCCTTGTTAATATGTATCTGGGTTTTACAAAGTCCTAATGAGAATGTTGCTCTCTGACGAAGGTGCATAGGCCTACAGAAAAAGAGGTGGTCAAGAAAAACGACAACCAAAGCATGTTCAGAATTAGATGATAGCTTTGCAGTCTCCAGGGCCTTACCCTTATTGTCCCTCTTCTGCTGCTAAATAGAGAAAGAAAGTTTGACGTGGCTAATGGGAAAGACTTGAGAGTAGAAGACAACATTGAGATTAAATAGAGCAGACTAACTATAGAGTCCACAGAATTTACTTGCCTCTTTTTTTTGCACTACACTGGCCAAGGAAACAGAAGAGAAAATAACCTGACATCTGGGCTCCTATTCAGGCCTCCACACCTCCTCACTTATAGGTACCTAGCAGGTATATCTAAATTTCTATGGCGATCCAGAGGACCTGGATTCAGATCTCTGTCCATTGACTGAGGAAAATACTGGCATCTACCTAGGAAACTAATAAACTTCAGCTAAATATCCCAAGTTAAGAGAGATGCAACTGGAGGACCCAGGGCACTACTACTTAAGCAACTTTAAACCTTGTCAGTGTGAGATTAAGTGGACATTTACTATGACTCATGCTCTCTCTCGTGCTTTCTCATCTCCTTCAGGAAGCAAACGGAAAGACAGGTTCACAAAAATAAATTAAAAAAAAAAAAAAAAGGAAACTGTGACTTTTGCCAGACAGTTGATAATATCACCCTAATTAATATTATAACACCACTGACGACAGTGTATAGACAAATTTGAAGAACCATTCTACTTCCTTAATGTGTTAATATTCTCAGGAATTAAAATTGGCTACAATCCCACTTGTTCTGACCTTTTTCCCCCCTAAAAATGATAGATTCTACAGTAATTCTCTATGTACTTGGACATGTTGCTCACCCTTCTCTCTCTGTCCATGCCTTTTCTCACTTTCTGTTCCCACCATAACTTCTAAAACAGTTATTCAACTTTGGAAAACAAACCAAAAAACACAGCCTCTGAATAAGCAGGGAAGTGAACCAAAACAGACAGTTCTGTGAGATATTCAGAGGGTTCAACCTGCTCAAAGTTCTTTGTAAGACTACTACTGCCAACAGAAGCTTCTTCTGATGGTCTAAAGCCTTTCCTGCAATGTAAATACACCTTTTGATACCTTAGGACAGCCTTGCATATGTTAGTCAAAATGACTACACAGCTCAGTTAAACAGAGTTGACACATGATCTATGTCATGCTAAGGGCAATTCATTTGACAATGACCAAGTGTTGTGACTTCTTGAGCACATTTTCCTGATATTAATCACTTTCTCCAGAAACCTCATCAGCAATCACGTACCAGATCTGTAATTACTACACATCTTTTTAGCAATGAAAAGATTTAAGTCTGAGTGACCAGAGAGGCTCCTTCAAATGCAGCACTCCACCACAGAACATGATTTTTCACATTTACTTAAAACCGGGATAGGAAGAAAATAGCTGTAAAAATTAGAGAGAAATAATTTCTACACTACTTTTGTGATACAGGCTTACCTAGAAAATTCTTCTGACTGCTAAAATTCTTCAGGTTTGGAAATTTTTAGAGAATGAGAAACTATACTGCACTGCTGCTTTGTAAAGGTTTATTCATAGTCATGCTCTGTGCAAGGGACTTAATATTTATCCTCCTAGGAATAGAAGGTATAGCTCTCATTCTCTTTATCTTGGATTAACTGTAAAGACAGTAAGTAGACTGTTCAAACATTCAGTGTTTTCAGTGGTTTTAAATCAAGATGAAACATAGGCCAAGCCGTTAAGATGTGCCACATGACCGCATGTCTCAGCTGCTCAGTGCTCAGCTTCTCTCCCAGTCCTGGATGGGTAAAAGGGAAGGTTAGGAAAGCAGAGTTCATTTAAGATGGCAATTTAGGCATCTAAAACCAAGAGATAATCAAAGTATTTTACTTCTGGTATGATTTGGGCTGGACGCTGCACTTACACCACTTTTGTCTTGTACCTCAAAGGACTTCAAAATCCAATGGACCCACCTTAATCCTGTGCTATAACATTAGCTTGTTGTTTTGCTGAAGCATGTATTTTCACAGGCTAAATAACTTCCTCATAATTCTTTGTAAAAATCTGAAGTTTATTAGTAATATACAGAATTAGCATATCCCCAATTTAATTTTAAGTCTTTGTGACAGCATGTTACGAATTTGTGTTCTTTCTTAGGACACTTATGTTGCCAAATAGGTCAGTCTAAATGCATTCTGAGCCTTTCCAATTCTCGCCCTTCAAAATATTTGGGGCCTCTTCAAAGACTTGCAGTGTCAAATTAACCTCTTTTTCTCTTTTCCCCCTCAAAAGAAACATATTACAAGTGTGCTGTTCTGTTACTATCCAGTTTAACCTCACAATCAATTAGTTATAGCTTATACCTCACAAACACCAAGCTAATACTATGGACAACCATGGGCTTCTGGAAGATAGGGCCTAAAGCAAAGGGTTTGTTGTAGGTAACATCAAGAAGCTTGAAAGACAAGTGCATGTTCACACAAGGAAAAACTTAGTTACCTGCTTAATGACTTACACTGCCAGAAAGAGAACTCCCAATGAGCCAGACCTTGGGCTCTGAACATAAGCAGCGAGGGTTTGAAGGAGCTGAGGTTTTTCAAAAGAAAATCCAACAGAATCATACTCATACTCTAAAGTACTAAATTATTTCGGTGCTAATGCAGCTGACATTGAACCAACATTGATTCTTGTGGTTACACCTTATCCAGGACATCCAAGTTAACATTAAGCTTTATTTCAGTGAAAATAGAGGGAGGTGCTCTTTAAAGAAAGAATTTTATGGAGGTCTGAACCAAATTAATTCAAAGTAACTGAGGGAATATTGATATCAATAGCTTCTACATCAGGCTGTGCTAGTCATAAAGCTACCAACAATGGAAGATGATAATAAAACACCCCTAAAAATTATATTTTGTCCCCATTATTTCTGAGGTCAGTGGAATTTTCATCCATGAAAAACCTCCGACGATGTTTTGTTTCTGTTCCAATGTGATTCACTGTAGATTAAACCAAAGACAAGCTGATATACATCACCATTGTCTTTTCAGAGTATTAGATGAATAATTGTTAACTTGCAAGAAAAAATTATGTTAATAGCCAAAATACTTCTTCCACTTTTATGTGCTACATTTTTTGGCTATCATCTAACCAATTATACATTAAATAAAATAATCCTAATATGCTTTTTTCTAAATGTAAATGCACAGACTATTTTAGTAACACATTTATATAATGCTGAAATTTAACAAAAAAAGCCTACTTTACAAAAGAGAAGAGAAAATGAGTAGAGCAGAAAAGTTAGCTATTTTCTGACTTACATGAATTTACAGTTCAATTTTAATACTTGATAATATGGGTGAGCAAGACAGCATGTATACCATTCAGATGAGAAAACCAGCATTCCAACATCCATATTCTCAAACTACTGTTTGTCCCTTCAGGCACTGAACACAGTGAAGGATGCACACTCCATCAGTTAAGTAGCTAATAAATACTAGCATAGTCTCAACACATTACAGAAGAGTTAAACTGTTCACTGACTGAGTTAGTCATAATTGCAATAATGGTAATAAAGTAATAAAAACTTTTAAAATTCAAAATCTGGAAATACAACAAGACTCAGGCAAATTAAAAAGAAAAAATCCACTTTTAAAACGCAATCACCATTTGAAATCACCACTGGCTCAAGGTGAGCCACTTGTACTACTGTGAGCTTCTTGAGAATTTTTTTCTTTTGTTTTCCTTTTTTTTTTCCTATTTCCTTATTACTAAAAAAAAAGGTTTGTCTGCCCTAAGGCAATCATGGAGTAAGAGAAAAAGGAAGACTATAACACAACAGTTTGATCCAAAGACCATCAGAGCCAGTGAGAAGACCCTGACACTGGCAACCCTAGATAACAGCCATATTTTACAAGACCTTAACACTTCACCCTAGTAATGGATTCATGCTAAACTCTAGCTGTGAAAATAATACTTTTGCCCTGTAGTAACTCCCACAGAAATGTGTTTATATACTTTTCCCTGTGCAGCTTGAGGCAGTGAAAATCCAAGAGTTCCTTTCATGGGATTAAACCTTCTCTTTTCTGACACAGGTCTTACTTATGCTAACCTCATGCATTCACCTCTGCTCCTCGAGATCATTCCCAGGACAATTGCTCTTCTTGAATCACTAACAAAATGAGCCATGAATCATCTTTTTTGTCTATTGTCTTATGCTTCTCTCTCTGCTTGGGGTGTTCCAAAGCATTCTCCTGGCAGTATCTTCCAAAGCACTTTCTTTCAACAGTCCTCTGGGAAACATCATGGTAACCAGATATATAGCATGATGCTATCAAGGGCTTTATACAGCAAATCTTGTAACAATAGAACTCCCCTAATGGGATTTGCATCCTGGCTTCATAGAAAAAGCACTGTAATAACCTCCCATTTTTTCCTTGTGCTGTAATCATCTGTTATGCTTCTCACTAGTACTTCAAAGTAATTCTCTATTGTTCTGTAACTCTGAACTTCAGCTCAGCAGGGTTTAGTTTTTCAAAGCATCACAGAGGGGAATTTTAATTACTCTATTTTTTTTTTAATTTTTTCAAACAAAATCTCAAATCCATAAAACAAACAAAAAATTATTTTAGATCTCAGAATTTCCTGCTGCTGGATTTGCAGAGAACTAAAATCAACAACAAAGAATATTCAGCCTACTATGTCTCAAAATTTATTTAGAGACCTCATTCTGTCACAGCATCTTCTACAGTGAGGGAACTTGAACCATGCAAAAGGCCCAGAAGATCAGCTCTGTCCTCAGCTTTGCCAATAACTATCTAAAAATTCTCAAAAACCACCAAGACCAGCCTTTTAAACTGTCCACACACCTGGGCTACATCTCTCAAGAGCCCAGATTCTGAAACAGACAGGCACTAACAATATATATGTCACAAATAGAATAATTTTATCATACTTCTGGAGTTAAGCTTGGTTTTTTAAAGATAAATTTAAGTTTCCGGTTCACCACTGAAAATCTGGTTGATATCAAGCTTATATAGAGTCATAGGCAAAGCATAGTCTACAAAGGCTCTCTTCCCAAAATCTCTTCTAGTGTAAACTACTGCATGTCCTAAGATCCAGATCCTACTTCGCACCTTGAGTCCTGTGTCCAGTTTTGTCTTGTCTCATTTTAAAAAAGACATGAAGGTGCTGGAGCATGTCCAAAGAAGGGCTACAAGGGTGGTGAAGAATCTGGAACACAAGCCCTGTGAGGAGCAGTTGAAGGAGCTGGGGTTGTTTAGCTGGGAGAAGAGGAGGCTCCAGGGAGACCTCACCACTCTCTACAACTGCCTGAAAGCAGGTTGCAGCCAGGTGGAGATCAGCCTCTTCTCCCAGGTAACAAGTCACAAGATAAGAGGATGTAACCTCAAACAGCTCCAGGGAAGGTTCAGGCTGGACATAAGAAGGAATTTCTTCACAAAAAGGGTTGTTAAATGCTGGAATGGGCTGCCCAGGGAAGTGGTAAGGTCACAGCCCTGGAGATGTTCAAGAAACAACTTGTGGCACGTAGTGCCATGTGCCAGGTGGTGATCAATCAAAGTTTGGACTTGGTGATCTTGGAGGTCTTTTCCAATTGATTCTGTGGTTCATTTCCAAGCTTAAAGCATGGTGCTAGCCAGCCCTAGAGAGGGCCAGATTTTCTTGTTCCTAAAGTATATCATAGATTCCCTACCCTTAAGAACACTTGAAACAACTTTTCTTAGACTCCTGGAGTTGAAGGACCTAACTCACATGCAATCCAACAATAGGCACATTAACATAACAAAATGTTGTTTAAATCTAAATTTAAGTGTCACAGAACATAAAATTTAAGTTATTAAACACAAACTAGAAATTATATTCCTGTTTTGATTAAAATGTGGAAAATGGAACTTCATATTGATGTTTTAGAAGTCTAATAGAACAAAGTCCTTTTGTTCTCAGTGGAGAACAGAGTAGTTTAGCTGAGGCCAGCAGTAAGAGTTACTGCTAGTCTGGATGCCTGCTAGAAAGTGCAATAAAGCATACAAGTCCATGCGACATCCCAATCACCATTTTTATGAACATTTTCCTATTTATGAATAGTAGCTGCTCTGAATTCCCTCAAGTTTTATGCCAACTGCCAATTCTGGGTCCAGTACAAATTTGAGATATATTACAAGTAAGTTCAGCTAGCAATGAAAGTAAAAGGTGAGAAAAAAGCTCACCATATGCCAACAAGGCAAGCTTATTGATGACAGGTAAAAGGGCAAGTGAATGGCTGCACACACTAATAATTCTGGAAGTGTAGGTGAGTTCAACCCCTAAAGACTAAAGGAAAAGGTATCAATCATAGAGAAGAAAACACAGCACCAGGGAAAGTCAGGTTATTTCCCCTCCTCTTATTAAACTACAATGTGTTTTCTTCCTCTCTGAGACATCAAAACTTCCCCTCTGTACATCTGAACTGATACCTGAATTTTGTATTGTCACTTGTATCTTATTTCCCTCTATACATAACTCTTGGACCTCAACTGAAGACATTTAAAATATCAATCACCAGTTACATTGCAGACAAAAGCATATGGAACATAAAATGCTTGGCAGCATGTGGCATTCAAAGACAGATGACTTGGAAATTAGTCATACAAATCAGCACCTTTTCTGATTTGATTATTTAGTAAGGAGAGATATTTTGTAATGCACAGTCACCTCCAGGTGCTAACCAACCATTCATTATCAGCATTTTCACCAAACAGTAGGCTGGCCTTGACAGGAAAGTTGTCTGATATTCAAGAGAAGATTTAGAATGCAACAGCTGCTTTGATTGCAATATGGGTATTGATAGAGAAAACTTAGTTTATGGATAAGCCATGACAATATAAATACTCTAAGAAAATACCATTTGAAGACAATTTAGCAGAGTTTGGATTTGGCTTACAACACTGCTGCTACATTAGAAGAATGCTTTCTGTTATCTCACTATATAGACCCCACACACAATATAGAGCTGAAGTCTCCAGGGTGAGCAACATTCCATTCTTATGGAGCTCCTCCATTTTTATGATCTACAAGGTGCCATAAAATGCCCATATACTATGCATATGAAGTGATTGGTCATGTTGTCTATAGAACAGCATAAGAAGATGCAGCTAGACCTCAAGTTCCTTCACTGGAAAGAATTGTCTATGAAAGAGACTGTTTAGGGATGAGCACCTGAAGGACATTTTTGCAGCCTGGTTTCATAGATGTCTCCTTTCTATCAACTTGTCCAACATTAAACACACTTTCCACAAGTTAGAATTCAGTCAGCCCATTCCAAAGGGATGTTGGTAACTTATTCTAATACATTAGCCAAGGACATTTGGTAGTATTAATGGCTAATATTTGAAGTTGTTCAACATGTTTTGTTTGATTAAAAGCTTTCAAGGAAAATATTTGTGGAAAGAAATCACAGCCCTTTTGAGGAAGGCACAGTGGCCAATGTATCACAACCTTTGTGAGAACTAAAAAATACACACGGACACCTTTACCTCTTACAAAGCCCACCTTCATCAGGTTGCTATAGAATGTTGTCATTTCACTCTGACTTTTTAAATAATAATCTTATTTTCCAGAGCATAACTCCTTGTTCTTTACAGCTGTCATCATCAGCATTTAAGAGTGGAAACTATTCTGCAATGTACAGCCATTCAACATCCCATGTAAGGCAGAGACATAAGAAAATTCTGGATCATTTGAGCAGCTTGTAGGAGTAATGTTTTCAGAAACAAGAAACAGTTTTCAGATCCTGAACTTAAGACAATTTTCACTGAGGTGATTTCTCAGCACTGCAATAATTCTGCCTCTTCCCTAGGGAGACATCAAAAAAATCAGAGCACTTGCAATCACTAGACATAGCTGTAATTCTTGGCATAAGTAAGTCATTGCATTTCTGATTAAAGAGATTTTAAAAAGCAGAATCAAAGACTCAGGAACTTTCATTTATCCCCCAGAAAGCCCATTCTGTTTTCAGCCACTAAAACCTGGGCTTCTGTACTTCTCAAACTTAACATAAAGACAGCTTCAGACTTCCAACTCACAGTCAGTTCTGTGAAAGATATTTTTACATTTGAAATCACTTGGGAAGTAGCCCCAGAGACTAATTCAAAATGGATTTTTTCACAACCATATTTTTTTTTATTAAACAGGATTCAAATCAGGAGCTAGAAACTTTGTATAAGCAGGAATTTAGGATGCATGACAGTATTGTTAAGGTAAGGCCTACTGGATCCAGTCTTCCTTATAGAAAACTCACAGAAAGAAAAATGTGCAGCTCTGAGAAAAGCAGGGTCCTGACTCTTCAACATATTTTCCACATTACTTCCTATTTCCCTTTACTGACCTATTCTCTTTAATTTCTCTCGCCATTTGGTTTTTCCCCTTCTCACTATATGGAGCCAAATAAATCCTACAGGAAACAACCAGTGTTTTCTGCCATATTAGTCTCCATCCTGCTTTTGCAAACTGTCCCTTCTCCAGAATTTCATCCATCCTGCTTTTAGGACAGCACTAATACTGCATGACTGTACCAAACACCAAACAAGTGAACATATTCTAGACTAATTCATTACAGTATTGATATATAATAGACTAAAATCATATAGTCCTTAGCTTGTACTCCTTCACTATTGTCACTTATCCAGCTTGTATGGCAAAAACGGTCTCTTGGACCATGAAAGATGTCTCTTGGAAGTGATGAAATCTGATTTCAGTGTCCTTCACAAAGCACAAGGAATGAAGTTCATGCAAACTTGTATCGACTGAAATAGTTCTTTAGAAAGTATGTCAGTAAAAATAGATTTCATAAATGTGTGTAATAAGACAAAGGTTAATTAGCTGCAACCACTTTTTCTAAGGTCAAGAGGAGTTACACCTGGGATGATTTTAGCCTAGAATAGCCACTTATTGATGTGATTTCTTTTTTTTTTAAACTTGGGACATCTCACATCACACACCACTTGACACTAAACTGACAGGACTAATGAAAGAAGTTATTTTGATAGGTGTCATAGGGTAACTTTATGATGCTTGTATCATTTGCTTTCCTCCCAAATTTGCCCTAAACCAGGACAATAGGACCCAAACTACTTGAAAATAACACGTCTCAGCATTCTGTACTGAGTATAACAATCCAAGATTCCCGTAACTCAAGAGAAGTGGGACAATATTTTATGTTCTTTTTCCCCCGCATTTTTCCCTCCCTTTCTCCCCACATTTGTGTAGCTGGCAATATTCTGTGGATTAACAGCCCCATTATTTCCTTCTCATCTCACCTTTATTATATTTCAAGCATATACAGCTGGTCATCAAGCATTGTTCCTAAGGATGATTCCTTCAGAACTTCTTTCAGCTCACATATCAAACTCCCTAGTTCTCCTAGTCCCTCAACAGTCCTTGTGCTAACGCTCCTCCAGATGCAGGATCCAGAAAACTGCTGACACCTAAAGCAGTCCATCAGCACTGTAAGCCAGGCATTACCAAAACCTTGTCCTGGATTCACTAAGGTTTGCTGCAACTGAGATTCTTTGAAGAAGAACATTTCATGTTTACTATGTAACCCTCTCTATCTATCATTTTACTTAGATAGAAAATATCCACCTATTTCTTAAAGTAATCTACCAGCAAAAGTCTTAATAGCTTAATTAGGACTTCTGCTCCTCCCACAAACTCTTTGGAAAACTATTTACAGCACCAGTGATCACTTTCAACACAGTTATGCTCAGAGAACAGGAACCCATTAAGGTAGCTTTGAATTAGACAGTCTTTGACCTACTTGATTTTATTCAGCTTCTTAGTTCAACCCTTTGCAGAAGCACTACAGTTTAAAGGCTCATTAGTGTTACAGTAAGAAGCATTCTATGCCCCATGGTTTGATCAAATGAGGAAGACTTAAAATTCCAAAGGACAGACAAAAAAAAAGTCTGATCAACAAAATACAGCACTAAAGCAACACATGCAAGGTACTACAAGACACTAAATACCACCATTCAGAAACTGTGCATGTCTGGTTTACTATCTTTTTTTTTTTAACCCCAGTCCTGAAAACAGGATGGTGCAACAAAGAAATAAGATCAAATACTTCACCTTGTTTTCTTCTCTATTTAATACAAAGCAGGTGTTTCAGTGTATCTTTTTAAATGAAAAAATATGTAGAATCACATCTATAAAATAACTGGACAGCCCTTCCACTAAGTGCTTGTTCCTTTCCTGCTGATTATACAAATGAAAGTGAGTCTGTTTGGGGTACACCACTTGTTCAGATGCTTTGAATCATCTTGTACAACTATCTTATTTTTTTTATCACTCCTCTGGCTATATGGGTACCTATTTGGGTTTCCTGGAATTAAGTGCTACGAATATATCCTGATCATTTAATCCCTTATTTCAATTCCTTTTAACTGTACAGCTACCCCCTGCCAGTCCTTATGCCTATGGTGCAACCAAATAGCTCTATCTGCTCCAGTTAGTTAAGAGGAATCTCTCTGCAAGGTTCCCATCCTGGGAATAAGTTAGAGACAGTTCCTGTGGCTTTTCAGAAAGCTTCTGAAGGACTGCTTTCCTGCACGGAGGAATTAATAGCTCCAAGCTTGTATAGATTTACATATCTCCACAAAATGTCAGTAAATCTGAAGCTATCATACCAGAGATGATGATTAGCACTGTGCATATTTAACAAAGGGGTAGTGAAATCTGATTTGCATATTTCTGACAAGCATGCAAATTCCCCACCACTTTCACAGCTTAATAGCTACACGGTTCATTTTATTTTGATTAAATTTAACACTTTTCACTGATGACCTTTAAAGAAATGCTAACTTCCAGACTCTTAAATGCACCACTGATCTGCTACACTTTGTCAGCAAAACAAAGATCATTCCTAAGAAGCCTCTGAAAAGCTACAGTCTTACACAGATCAGTGCACAAAGTTCCCTCTGATGTGTGCAATGCAGGAATGCAGAATTTGCATAATCAGCTCATTTGCTGCATTCAGCAACAAGGGACATACTCTGCCAATTCACACCTTCACCAGAAGGTTGCTCTAGTAAAGAGGAAATTGCCACACTGCAATTCAACAGACATGAAGTACATTAACTGGGTAACAGCTAAGAAAATAAGCAAATGAAGATGTATGTAAGTTATTATTACCTCTGCTCCACAGACAATGGAAATGACCTTTGTTGAAAGGCTGGTTCAGAATCAGAAGGCAAAACTTCAGGTTCCCTGTAAGATAAATGTTGGTATTCATTAGCAAGAATATTGATTTTTTTGTCTTTTTTTTTTTATTTTTGCCAGATGAATTTTAGTCCAACCACGTCAGAGTAACTCCACTAATATCCTTGCTTCTCAGGTTTTACCACTGTCAGATTGAGAAACTGTCAGAACTTCATAAGATACCTTTTACTTGGTAGGGTTTTGCTACATGTTTAATTTATAAATGACTTTTACTTACTGAAGGCCGTCCTCAACAGGACCCCACATCTATACAGCTCTCTCATTTAATCTCCCACTTGCTACTGCTGCCTAGATGCAGCAATTACTGATATGAGCTTACCCTGGTCTCTGTTAATGAGGAAGGCTGGAGCAGGCTCCATATAAAGATGTCTCTAACCTACACCAAATATTCCACCCCCCTGGAGGATGCAGAACTCTTGCTGCCATCGGTGCCTTCTGTGCCTGTGTTTTCATATCATGTAGAAGCTCTAATTGTGGTAGCTATTCTACAAATATAGAATGAAAGGCCATGACCCAGGAGCTTAAAATCAAAAACTAGTAAAAGCAAAAGTGTACTTTAGCCTGCGTTATCTAGGTGATACTCCAGACTAAAAGTCTCAGTGGGTTTACCAGCCCAACTTGATTGAGCTCATGAAGCCTCCTGGCCCTGCAAAACATGCATGCTGAAGGTCAATAATAAACCTACAGTTAGAAAAGCCTTAAAAGAAAGAAAGGATGTATGATATGACACGCTTTGAATTCAAAGAGTAAATACGGAAATCTTTGATGAGTGCCTGCAGTGGGATTTGCATTATTTCACTTCCTAATTATCTTGCCAATCATATAGGAATACAAGTTTTCCCTGGAGCTTGATGTCCTTAGGCAATCAAGTTAATGAATAATATTTGGTCATGTGAAGCCACTGTAATTGAAAAAAGAAAATCTCTATCACTAGAAAGTCTTTTGAGAAGATCCAGTACAGCAGGAGGCAGAAGGCTACAGTAGAAGCCTGTGGCCTAAGCCATATCATGTTAGCAAGGAAAATACAGCTAGTCAAAGTGCTGAAGTTGAAAGAACATCTAGGGATGGGAGTTGGAAGGGACAGTCTTTAAAATAACTAATTAAACACGTAATTAGGAGAACAAAGTGAAGGTTAGCAGACTGGGATACCATTGTTCTGTATCTTCTGCACCTTTCCTTTTGAGTGATTTAGGGTTTCTCTCCCTACTGACCCATTTGAGGCCTCAGTTTCCTAAAACAGAAGCAACAGTATTGTCCTTCTTCATAAGTATCAAGAGAAACAGAAATGAAGACATAGAAGATTTTTACTTCAGTGAAAAGTCTACATGATTATCATAGCTATCTTCTGCCTGGTGCTTTCAAATACCTTCCCTCAAGCCTTCTTCCATCTTTGCTGACATTGTCCTCACTTCCATTTAATTAACGTATATATAGGGCAATAAATTTTCATAGGGAATAAATGGAGAGGTGGAAAGACCAAGCAAACAAAGGAAAGTGAGAAAAAGTTTTTTCTTTATGTAGTCTGAACAGTTTTGCCTTGTCCTTGAACTTTAAGAGAAAGGTAGAAAACAATACATTCAAACTAAGTGCCTATTTCCAGCTGCCTCACAAAATGGGACCTCAGCAGCAGATCTCCTAATGATTGTTAAGTGAGGAAGGCTGCCAGCTCCTTGTATTAAGCATAATCATCTAGTGATGCTCTCCATTGAAAAGAGCCAGCAAATATCACAGGTTCTGTTACTGGTATAGTAACACAAAGCAGACATGGGTGCTGTAAGCCCATTCTTGCTGGTGACTCACAAAAGGCATTTCTGGGCCTGTTTTAAACCCTTAAGCCATTTCAGCATATGAAAACAGCCATAGATTGCAGCTTTTTTTGCACATCAGAAGTACTGTTGTTATATATATTATGGTACATTTTTGAATCCAAGGCCTGGTTGTAGGTGTCTACACTGAGATTTCAGAGGCTGATTTTCAAAAATGACACTTCCTAGAGCTTCAAGTGAGGCCCATAAGAGCTGCTGGGTCTTACACATTCAGTTGTTGCAAAGAAGTCAAGAAGTAGATGCCCACAGCACACACAGTGAGGAGATGGAGGGGTATGTCTTTAGGGTTGTTTGTTGTTTGGGCTTTTTAAAGTATAGTTATGGGTTGAAAAATTAGAGAAATGGAAATTATTGTTTCACCTGCTTTAAGAGAAGTGAATGCTTCAGTAATTTCAAACCAGTCATTTCATAAAATTAAGGCATGATAAAATGCTATGATTAATGCTATGATTAATGCTGCCAAAATGAGCCTAAATGTCAATATTTTAATGGTGCCTGCTGAGTTAATATAAAGCTGCGCACGAGGCTCAGTCCTCGGTAGATGTAAAACAGTAATAAAATTGGGCTGCAATAATTTACAACCATTGCCCTAAAAACTATTAATAAATTGGGACATCTGATGGCAAAGACCACATCAACAGACAGAATATGCAACATTCATCACTCTGAAAAAAACTGATGAGGGCTCACTGTGCCACTGCTCCAAACACTCTACTGGCTATTCATTTGAAAACAAATCTACTTCAAGGCCATTTATCTTTAAAAGCCCTCAACAGATTAGGATGCATCTATCTCCTGGACTGTCTGCCCATTTATTTTTCACAAAGATAATTAGCACCCTGACCCAACTATTACTGACATTGTGCTCTGTTTGGACTAATGGGAAAGAGGTTTCTGTAAGCAAGAAGTCACCAGCAATATCCCCAGATATGGATATCTCCATTAAAGAAACTTTTGTGAGCTTTTTGCGAAAGGCAGAACAAGTTTCTCTCTTGCATAGTGTCTTCCATTTTTAGTATAATTTTCTCTTTCATTATGTTCTTTTGCAGCTCTTGCAGCCTGAGCAAATTCAAACATCTGCAGCAAAAGCAGAAACGAATAAATTGCTCCCTACAAAACCTCCAGCTTATTCTTGATATTTACAACAAAGCAGACAACAAATGGAGTCAAGTCCCATGGTCAAAGTTCTCCTGCAGAAGAATTAGCCACACAGTAAGGCCTACAGAAAAGGAGGATGACTATGGGAAACTTTCACTTGTAGTTAAGAAATCAAATTCTTCCCCCCTCTTGTTTTTCTATTTGATGCTTAAAAACCTCGCAGTCTTACAGGCATAACTTACAAAGTAAGAATGAACAGGTGCACAACTATATGAATGGGCAGTTACATGAAAAAATATAGTTAAAAAAATCTTCTAGCAGACTTGGAAAAATCCTAATCTTTGAATAAAGCTGGATCACTTTTATTCCTGTTTGAAACCTTTCTTAAGTTACAAATCAGTCCATCAATCAATCAATCAACAATGCCTACAAGTTTCTACACTGGCACCATCATTCTTCCTAAAAATTCTTTTCTTTTTCTTCTTTCCAAAATTATTTAGCTGCACTTCTTTGATCAAACTTCTCATGCTTGCTTTGAAAAGGACTTTTATCAAAAGTGTTGTGAATATCCCTGATAGCCTATGCACTGCCTATGCAATGACTTTTTACCACAATTTAACTCACTCTGAATAATTCCAATACATTTTAGAGCACAAATTTGCTATTCTAAAAGCCTTCTTGGCTTCTCCCTGTCATATTATCTAGCTATTTATAGATATTTATATCTATAAATATCTATATGTATCTATTTATAGCGTTTATCTAGCTATTTTATAAATATTTATAATATCATTATGCATTTTAATCGATTTCCCTTTGCCACATGCCAGTCTTCAGGCTATATGTCTGTCAACCTCTTCTCTGGTAGCCAATAAAATAATATATGCCACTTTGCTTCCTTTCAGTGTTAGAATCATATCACTAGGTGTTTTCCCACATACTCTGAGAATGTTGGTATTGAATTTTATGAAGCAGGGAAAAAAATTTAAATGCTTCAAACACGAGAGCCTTTGGGAAAGATCACTGCTATTTCCAGACTTTCTGACATAATGCAAGTGGTAATACACAATGGGGGGACATGCTGGGCTAAGATACAGGAACGCCTCAAGGTGCTGACAAAGTATGACTTCAAATTCAGAGTTTCAGCCACAGAAAATGTCTTCCACAAAACAATTAATGTTTGGGGTTTTTTTTTTGGTATTTGCATTTTACTGTATGCTTGAAGAAGAGCCATTCCTTTCCTTTCCAGTGATCTATCAAACATCAACAAAGAAGAAGGTTCAGTGCAGAGGAAGAAGTAGGAAAGAGACAGGTAGTATAGGGGCAGATTTGAAAGTTGGAAGATGGTTATGAGTTTCAAGAAAATTTGTGTACTGATAGAAATATATCTAAATACCCAAGATACTAACCAAGATCCATTGAAAAGACACTGCAGTTATACACATTCCTGATCATATAGCTCTGAATGGTCTCACTGAAAATTTCTTCCTGCTCATGTTTCTGCTCTCACATCAGTTTACAGATACACCATGATATATATAAATATATCATGACAGCAAAAACAAACAAAAAACCCACACCAAAACAAACACAAACCCCACAAAAGAGCCAAACAAAAAAAAAAAAAAAATGGTTTTCAGTACCATAACTTACTCAGAAACTTTCTACCCCTCAGATTAATTTTAAATGAACAGTCACTGCCCACTTAAATGTCAGGGTATGTAGGAAGGGACAAGGCTGTTTTTCACAGTTCCAAAACTGACTGATAAGAGAGGAGAGAAACAGGCTGAGGCAGATCTTTGGGCAGTTGATGTTCCTTCAGCTGCACAAGAATTAACACCAAAAGTATGATTCTAAGAATTACACATATGTTAGATTTACTGTGAGTCTATCATAATAAACCCTAAAGAAAGCAGTTAATGAAACCAGCAAACATAACAAAACCACAGTGACAATCAATCCGGCTATTGCTACAGATCACCAGAGCAAGATTACTCTGGCAACTTGGGGTTTTCAAACTAAAAGGAGTTTGGGGGATCAGCAGAAAATCTACACCATTTTTTTGCCAAGTTAGCACCTGTCTCCAAGTGTTAAGTCAAAACTGATACTCTTCTTATTGAAATGGACCATTTCATTCAGGGCTTTTTGAAGAGCTACCATCCACTTCCCAAAAATACTCAAATGGAACAATCTCACCACCAGAAATGAAGTAAATTATCCATTAGAAACTAAGAGGGAATGGATCTGTCAGACTAAGGAGCATTCCCCATTTCCTGAAAGGCTTTCTTCATCATGGTTGTTTGCTTTTTGTTTTTTAGACATTGAAAAAACCGCCTGTAGTTTCCTACCTGCTACACACATACAATTCCTAATTTACTTGCTGATATCACGCTTGAAAGTTGGCTTCTGATTCACAAGACAAGATTCTGATTTTATCAGTTAATATCTTTGGCAGCTCACTGTGAGTAGTATGTAGATCTACCTTAGCAAGTAGCATGGCAGAATAAAATCAGTCTGTAAAGCAAAACTCTTGGTTCTGAAGGTATGATATTCACATTACACACGTTTTGAGAGAAAGGGAGAGAGGAAGGCTACTTCAGGTTAAGTTTAGTCTGGTTTTGTAGACCCATTAGCAGTAGGAGAGCGTTATGTGCACTCCTGCAGCACATTTTTATCCAAAAGTAAATCAGTTTACATATTCCAAAACCACCCTGCAATGTAAAGCAAACCACAGCAAAAAGGCAGGATCATGAGACTAGCTTCAAAATTATATTCTTGATCCACAGTAAAATACTAATGAAAATATGCCAATAGCCACATGGCTTTTGACTTCTGAATTTTTATTTATATTTTATGCCACTAGATCAGCTTAACTTACATGACACTTTAGTAATTTAATACTCATCAAAATTTGGCTCTAAACTTAAGATTTTTATATTTAAGAGCCAATCTGTCACTTTTATCTATCATACATGATACATATCATGTATGGAGGTATGGAAGGTGTGAGGGGGAGTTAACTCAAAACTTACAAATATAGCATTATAAATTCCTGAAAAAGCACTTAACATCAAATCCTAAGATGCTACTCTCTAAGGTTATCTTTTAGGCTAAAACCTCATTTTGAACAGAACAAATAGTGCACCTTATACAGAAACACTCCTCATTCTGCTGTTCTGTTTCTTGAATCAAGATTTCCCCCAACAGTGCTTCTTTTCATCGGGAAACCCAGTGCTCTGCTGTGATACCAAGGAATATAAAAAAGGATAATTTCCTAGGATCATTATGCAGACCAAATCAACATTCTAAAATAGAAACATTTCACATTTTGAAAGTTTCACAACTCCTGCAGAACTACTACTCTGAAAATGGAAAAATTTCAAGTCAGTAAAATCTACTTCCTCCATCTGTACTGTTGCTGAAAAGGTAGTTGTCAGCTTTAATTCAGAGAAACAGTTAAGCTTAGACTATTGTATTAATTATGGCCACTGCTCATAAAACATTTTGTAGCTGCTTTTTTCCACACTGAATCCCAAGCCTCCAAACAAGCCATTTAATTTTCCTCATAACAGTGACAACTCCAATAATAAACCTGCACAAATGATGCAAAAGGATCACAGACCTTACAAACATGTTCTCAAACTTCTTGAATGAATAAATCAAATATGCATACCCAACTGATTTTTGTGCAAAGGCACTGTTATCCCTGTCAATGCATTTTAGTGTTCATTTTTTCATGTAAATTCTATTGATTTTTAAATATTTTGGAGCTCTTAATTCTCCAGGCAAATTCCAGCAAGAAGAGTAGGAAGAAAAGGGGATTTGTGCAAACAGTCTTATTGAAAAGCTGCAATGTGTTACCCTCTGGAGAACACTCTACAAGAATTTATGTGGATGAATTCAAACCAACTAATTTCTCACAATAAGTTACAAACATGGCCATACACATGGGATAATTTACCCACATAATCAACCACTGTGCCTAGAAGGGTGCCATGCCATGCAATGAAATTTGTCAATTAGTGCTGATGCTTCTCTGGAAAACATGAGAGCTGCATTTCTGATTTCAGTGTGTGACGGGACACTTCTTTTCATCCTGAGTCCTATAGTCTGTAGCTGCATTTCTGAGTACTTGGGACTTCTGCTCTTTATGTGTCAAACATCTCAGTCTAATCAAGCAGAATAAGGTCACATAATTCCCAGTAGTGATTTTTTAGCTTTAGATAACTTGTCCAGTATCACAAAGAAACTTCATGGCAGGATTCAACTCTGTAGGGCAACACAGAACTCAACTGAATCATGAGAACTGACTATTTAAATAGAAATTGTAATCACACTTACTATTATGTACATGGAAATGATGCTTGTGTCTCATTTTCAACTCTCATTTAAAAATAAACACAGTGAAGTAACCAGTCACTTTGGGGAGGGGCAGCAATGTACACAAACCATAAAACAGGCTTTTCGAGGCACACACTGGCAGATGCACCATTTGCCACTGCAAGGCCTTTGGTTTGATTTACCTCACACCCGTGTGCTTGTCTCGATGGGTGTGGCCAGACCACACCCATAATTCTGCAATTTGTGCAAACTGGATTTTCATTTCCAGCCAAGCACAGCAAAAGTCAGAATTAACTGGAAGCAGCAGTGGTTGGCTTAGCTGAGATATTATTGCCTGGTCACTTACACTTTTCCAGTTTTCAAGACTGGACTCAAATTATTCAACAATGCAAAAAAGAGAGATTTCTGATATAGGCACAGACAAGTAGAGGTCTACAATATTATTCAGATATGTTTTATCCAGTGGCATAGAAAAAAATAACCAAGTGATGCTGAAGTGAGGAATAGGAAGTGAAATAGCAGGAGGAGAGACAATTTTGTGCAGAATGGGAAGACTAGTCACCAAGGCTGCAGAAGCGGACACAATTTTCACACTTAAGGTAAACTTTTAAAATGCTTTAATTTCACTGCAACTACATTATAAAAAAATACTAAATGCTTTGCTTTGTTATTCACAGGCAAGTCATCATCTGTAACAGTACCCATTTGACACCTTTTAAGTTCGATACCAGTTGGAAGACTCTAAGAGACAAGAATTAGACAAAGTCTTGCTATTAAAATATTGATAGTCTTATGGTAAAATTGATTTTAGTGTTTAAAACTTCTACGCACAGACCATTAGATTTGGAGCTTAAATCTGCATCAAAGTGAAAATGAAAGCAAATCTGGAGAAAATGTAAACAACTATTACTATTCAAGGAAGTTCCAACCTTACAAGAAAACCAAAGATAGGTGCTCACTTTCTTGCTCTGTAATAGCCAGGTCTAATGTAATGCCCTCTAATGTAATGCATTCTAAAATGCCTCTTTGGGCATTTTAAAAACACAGCATCATCAACACCATCTGAATACATCACACTAACAATACTTGTTATCTGGGATGTCCCTATTTCCAAGGAGACAACCAGGCATACAACTCCCCCAGCAGTCAATACTGCTCAGTATGTCAGCTCAATCTGCACACAGCAAGGGCAAGGTGACTTCAAGGAATCACAAGGCAGAGCAGGCAGATGTCAGTAGTCTCTCTGGGCAAATAGGTATGAAGCACAACCCTTCCAGCAAACATTCAGCTCAGCAAACAGTACATTGCCATTTCTATGGTCAACAGATATCTTTGGATATTTTCTACAGGATTAACAAAATGTAATATGCATTTAATGATTCACACATTGGAGTACTGACCAAAGAGTAAGAACCATGGGAACATAAAAGTGCCTAACTGCACAGCATTTAGAACTCCTGCTTGCTGCTACCAAGCACTCCACTGAGACTTCAGTTCCTGGCACTAACATCTCCTATGCACATAAAAGTCTGAATTCTATTTGCACCAACATGCACTTTAAGAAGCTGACAGAACCCAATGCCTCTTTTGATGCCAAAACACCTCCCCTATCCACCAACGAGACATTTCTCTACTGATCTCATTTGAAGCACGTTTCAAGCAGCTGTTTTTGGAGCATAACTATTAGATCCTGCTTCACAATGTCAGCTATCTTGTTTTTAAAAACTGGGAAGGAACTGTAACTTTTATCAGCATGGATAAAGTCAGTGCCTGCCCACAGGAGGCTGATGACCCACATTCAGGTTCCCTCTCTATCAAGAGGGAATTCACATCCAAATTCAGTCAAGACAGTGCTCTCCTCCCCAGACATGACATTATTCTTGAGGAAGAAGATTCTTCCCTCCCTGCTACAAAATTAAATCTATTGATGGGACTATTTTCACAAAACAGTTAAGCAGAAGTAGCCTGTGGAAGTCTGATTCTGCAGTCCACTGACCTGAACACAGTTTGTGCTCCAACTTATTCAAACCTCTCTTTTCCACTTTGAATACATCTTCCAATTACTTCACCATGGTATTACAGGATTATATCCACTGCCTCCTTCCTAAAGTGTGACATGCTTTTGGAGAACCGTGTAACCTCTGGTTTTGCAGGATAACTTTCAGGCAAGAAGAATGGTTTTCTAACTATCCTAAGAAGACTTGGCACTAGCAGTCATAAAAGGAGGGAATAACTTTCTGCAACACAGCAGAAATGTTCAAATCCAACAAAGCAGGATTTCAGATGCTTCAGTCTTCCCACTTCTCATGGTATTCCCACTGCCAAACTCAGCTTGATTCCTCTTTAGTATATTTACACTGATGGATTGTACTCTTTGTATACAATTTCTCCCTCTTTCCTGTATATACAGTCCCACTGCCATGCTGAGGACAAGTACACCATCATTACAAGTCCAGTGTACATCCATTGAATAGCTCAGGGGCTAAACTCCAGTATAATGTTGTGAAGGCACACAGTAACGTCCCATCTTCAGAAAGAGGAAAACAGGCATTATGTGACTGCAGGAAGATCACACTCCTATTCAGCAAATGAGTCAATACGAAAAAACAAAAGTTGCTTTCCACTTCTCAGCTTTATCTTATAAGACACATTACAAATCACAAATGGCTTCTGGCCAAACTCCAGTGTGGACAATTACAGGCTTCTCTTTCCCTACTTCTGTTCAGCCATCCAAATGAAATACACTATCTTTCACTGTCCTCAACTCATGTGTACTAATTAAGCACTTATTTAAAAGCACAAAGCATTCAACCAGGTTACAATGTACTTTGGAGATGTTTGGATTTTGTATTTAGTAAGTTCACCAAGTTTAAAAAAGTCAAGCAAATTGTGACCCTATTTACTCCTCAGATATAATGAATGAGACTGATGAGTAAACTCCCATTGACTCCCAGGATTTTACCTCATACGCTTTCATGAAAATCCATACTAAGACAGTTGGTTCTGCAACACTTCAAACCTCTTTGGGGTGCATGTCAGAGAGGACATTTGTGCCCATACCACCTTTTCAATCTTGCTGTTTCCGCAAAGCAGATCATTCTGTACTTTGAAGGGAGTGGATCTGATACAAGGTCCAGAATGCCATCCAGAAGGTTCAGAAAGGCAAAGGGGGCTTTCCAGGTGGTTGGAACAACAGCCCACACAAGCAGTGGTGGCAGTGGGTTACCTCTGGAGTAAGATTCTGGCAAAGAATGATGAGAAGGGGAATATTTTCTTATATTACAAAAGGAGTTTTTAACAGATATAGGAAGGAAAGACAATTACTTTAATTTCCCAACCTTCACAAACATTTCACTCCTAAAATTATGTCTTCTGATTTCATGAGTTTAATTTTATTATTTCTAGAGTTAATTTATTTTTACCTGATGAAGGCAGCTCAGTTTTGCTGCCTGTTTTAGGACATTCTATAACTTTGCATCCACCACTGGCTTCTTTTTTTACCAAAACATTTTTAAGACCTACCTGTATATATTTTATAAATAGATAAATCTATGCTTGGAGAAAACGAGGTAAAATAAACAAAAAGAAAAACAAAAACCACAAAGGCGATGAAAACTGCATTACATTATCAGTCAGGTAAGGAATTTTTATGTAACCTGGATGAAGTTCCTCTTCACATTTTATTCTGTAATATGTCACTGTGCTGCATCTGGCAGAAAAATAAGACCTAAAATCAAAGTTCCATGGACTGAATAGCTACAATAAGCTTACTTAAATCAGGAACTGACCAACACCTGTGTCTTGGAATAAAACTAGAGAGTAACAAAGAAAAAAATAGAGAACACTGTCAGAATATTGATGCTTTTTTCCACAGGTATAAAATAATTACCTAATTTTGAATATTTTGTAATGAGAGCTGTTTATCATTCAGATAACTTTTAAACAAGATTGAAAAAGCCATTTGCAAGTAAATCGTGTGATAGCATTACTGGGATCACTGAAGTCTCGCAGAACAGGACACCATATCCAGCAAAGATCAGCTCACAAAAAAGTAGGTCATGCCTGTAGGTAGACTACTCACTCAAGCAGACCCTCCAAATCTTTATGACAAACTGTTCCCATAAGATACCTGTCACACTAATAAAGTTTGGTAGGTTTAGTCACTACACAAAGCCTATGATAACTGCTTTTATTATAAGTCACTTGTGCTAGTTTATAGTCCTTTGTTTTGACATGCTGCATATGATATATAATTAAAGAGAACTGTTACTTTCTTCCTTTTCTCACAATACAGTAAAGCCTGTAAACAAACACAAGCTCTGGGACCATTAAGAGAGGCTCTTGTTTGCAGACTGTCTTTCCAACCAACTACTTCAATTTCAATGCTAAAACTGTCAAGTTTAATTAAGAGTTATGGGGCATAACCATTTCAAAACCATAAATCTATACAGTACAAAAGTATAACGACTGTCTTAGTGAACATCTCTTTTTAAATAAGCAGTATCTCTTACCAAGACCTAATTTAAGTTCCTTATACACAACACTGTATTATGAATAACTTTATTACTTCTCCTGAAGTGAATATAAATACTACCATAAAGTAATTTCATCCTGATGTCTTTTGGTTTATTTGACTATTTAAAGTGGACCTCAAAGAATATTCTAATGCTTACACTGCTACTCCATCCAAATCCACCAGAGCACTTTGTGATCCTCCAACATGTTTGCAGAGAACTGCCTTTCTCTCCAGCTTCTTTTAATATCTTTTTTTCTAAAGTCTCTTTGACTTATGAGTGTGTACAGCTGTTCACACGTCCTCACAGCTTCAGGCACAATGATACAGAGAAAGAGGTATCAAGAGCTCACCACTGCCCTTTAAAAACATCCTTAGCATTCAGCACACCCAACCCAAGACACCAGTGACACAGCCCAAAAAATCTACCAAAACAGCACTGTAGGGCAGGTGTAGATGTAAATCTCAAAGCCACCTTATCCATTCTAGAAGAACCACACATTTATTTCCATTTTAACAGTGGTTATGGTCTTCTACTATAGCCTCTGCAAAATCAGTGCTCTAGGGAGCACCCAACCCAGTCAGAAAACCTAGTGCAAACTGGGACATATTGGTACTTTCAGCCAGAAATTAAAATTTAACAGACAACTGATTACTGTGCTTCAAAGGCTTGAGCCTCACAGTACTGGACAGATTTTAAAATCAATCACATGTTGCCATTTTCAGTGTGAAAGAAGTCCCATATACAATCTTACCATTAGCTTTCACATATTTAAGGTAATTTTCTGGACTTTGCAGCAAAGGAGTTACCCTTAAAAATGCAAATCCTAAAGGCTTAAACCTTTAAGGGTGATTGAAACAGTATCATGTTTATTATTATTTCTTAATCTAATGACCTTTGTAATATGATTGCATGAGAAAATCTTTGGCTTTCTCCACCTGCTTTATGGACTAACAGATTAATTCAATTTATAGAACTTATGATCACATAATAGTCAGTCTACAGGCACCCCTTAAAATAAAAGTTTTTAAGGAAACTTAAATTATTTCTATCCTGATGAGCACTTTTTTATGTGTTGAACAACATTTGGGTCAAGATCTAGAGGAAATAATGGCTGAATATCTAAAAGCATAATTTATGCAGACTAAACATAACTCTTACCAGCTGTAAAAGACTCTTATCAGCTGTTTATCAGATCCAGAGAGGAACAGAAAATACACCCTGGTCAGCATATTAGTGCATTTGGGGAGAAGATACTTAGAAAAGGAGCTACACTTCTCTCTTCTTCATTACCCTATCTGGAAAATGTGGTTAATAATAATAACGCTTTGAACTTAAATTTCCATTTGTAGATTTAAAATCACTTTATAAAGGTGCATAAGCATTATTATTCTCATTTCACAGTTGGCCTCACTAAGTACAGAGATTTGCAGCAATTTGTATGAGAAGCAGCATCCTCTAGTGAATAAGTTAAGACTCCACAAAATTATGTCCCCAGGGTTTTCTTCCCAGCTAAATTGTAAACTTCAGACTACACCAATATCCACTGTGTCAAAACCAGACACAGTCCATCTGAAACTGGAGGGTTTCTGCATGGGGATAGGCACACAAGCCAGGAACACATAACACAGATGAAAAGAATTTCTGCCTTACATTGATGTAGTCACTTAAAATTAGCTTTCTGGAACCATGGGGAGATAGTCATCACAGACATCATCAGAGTGTTCAAATACAAAAAAAACCCTGAAATTACATCTTTCCAGAAGAAAAAAAGGAAATAATAAGATACATAGCAGTGGACAGCCTGGAGTATAATCAGGAGAACTCCTTAACCACCAGCATCAAAATCTTCTCCTCTCTTGTTGACAAAAGATACTTCATTGAGAAGCTGATTTCCTGTAATAATATTTCTCTTACTAAGTATTATTCCTCCTCTGGACAACAGCTCCTGCACATGGCAACAACCTTACCAATGGGTTTTAAATTTTGTCATGAAAAGCACTACTCTGTGGTAAGGATTCAGGAAAATATTGAGTACATCTTCTCTGTTAACGGAAATAATTTTAGCATATTTCATTCTCAAATATCAGTTGGGCACCTAGATTAAACTTTAACCAACATTTCCAATTTCACACTAGACTAAAGGCTAAAAATGAGGAAGAAATAGGATATTTTTCCTTTTTAGAATTATTGGAATGATAAAAATCAGGCTAAAAGCCTAACAGGGAGAAAGAAATATTTTCAAGGTTGCGAGCTTAAAACTATTATGTATTCTTCAAAAAGCTGCTTCATTTCAGAGCCAGGCCAATAAAGTCAAAAGAATCTCTCATCAGCTTCAAAACTACTCCAATTTTTTTTTCCCCAAATATCAGTTGGTCAAGAAAGGATACCAACAATGTTAGGAGATTAAGGAAAAAACTTTCCTTAAGTTTGCAGGCTTTTAAATTTAAATAAACAGAGGCCTTAAGTATTTGCAAAACTGGTATTTTAAAGAAAAATTACAGGAGTTGCCACTGAAATCAATCTGCAATAGTTTGTACATGTGAAACTTGTAAGGACAATCAATTTTGCACACACGGGAGAAAAACAAACAAAAGTGAGCTGTCAAAACAAAAACAAAAATGTTAAATGTTGTTAATGCAATAATAGTTTATGAACTTTTATACAGAGTATGAGTATAATATAAATAGATCAAATCACTTCTCCAAGCATAATATGTCGGACAAAAACCAGGAGATGCCAAACTGGGGTTATCGTAAAACACAATTTTGCCACAGATCTTGACACCCCCACAAAATTTTGCAAATCATAAACAAGTGGTTGAAACAACTATTAAATAATTCAAATTTAATACCAGAATTACTTTTTTCCATTCTTCTACACTTCTTGTAATCATAGCAAAGCCTGTTCAAATTAGTCAGAAAAAACCCAACTGCATCACCTCTCTTTTCTGCTTCAGTTTTGTGTAGAGGCATAAATCCATGTTGAATTCGTGTTAATTTATTCTCAGAGCAATACCTGGTGTGCTGTGTTTTTGGAGACTTTAGCAGCATTTGTTTACACATTTAGCTCTCTAACACGCCTTGACTACAACTACAGCTGGTCAAACTATAACACATGAATGTGCATCAATGATGGCGGCAGGCAGAGCAGAACCTTTGGGTGATATTCAGAAAACCAAAGATGTGCAGTTTGACCACCAGTATCAAGATCTCTTAATCAGTTCTGCAACACAGCACAGTGAGTGACTCTTCAAAGGAGGCGATCTCAGTGAATGCCCTTTTCCCTGCCCAGCCAGGGCATTACAGGGCCCCCCACCTGGGAGTGCCTTCCATACACATTACGTCAGGGAAGATGGTGCAGGGGAGCCTTGCATCCTGGAAGAAGTAGCAGAAATTGTGATCTACTGTTTTAGTGTATTTCTGTGTTAACTTTTGCTTTAACTGCACTATAACTGTATGACAACCAAATCAAGGCTTCCTGTCAGCATGATATACTGGGAACACACATTTCCTCCAGCTTAACAGCTCTCGGGCTTCTTATGCCACCTCCCACTGCCTCCCTAAAGCCACAACAAAGATCACTATCAACCAGTATGACAACACCTAACAAGGGTACAGCTGATAAACTGTAAGTTTGATTCTGTCTACAATGCTCATATGCCTCCAGCAGATGATTCATCTGTCTGATTTTGAAACAGGAGGTAGCATTACAACTAAATGCAGATGAACTGAGGAACACATATCAAATGTAAGTTTTTATTTTAGAAAGCATATTCAAAGAACACCTCTAAACATGGGTAGAATGAAAGAAAAGAAGCATGAACACTGGTCCCATCAGGACTGGTTGATTTTCTAGTTTTGCATTGAATATAAATGAATCATTAATCAGCACTCATAATATCTGCACCACGACAAAGTTAGAGGAAGCAGAAGTTAAAGGAAGAAAATAAAGAAGGCTGAAAGCGTAAAAATATTCATATGCGTACACACATGTGCACACTCCCACACATCCAGCAAGGCCTAGGTTGCCATATGGGATTACTGCTCTGTATTTAGCTAATGGATTAAACACCAATAATTTTAAAAAAATATATGAATATTACTTTTCCAATAAAAATAAGTCAAGGATTTAAAACAGAAAAGCCTTTTTAATGAAAAACAAATGGCATTTAAAACTTAATAGCCTTTAGGTCTGATAAAAAAGTCAAAGCGTTTATTTAAAGAAAAGAAACTTTCTTTAATAATCACAGGCACTGCAATGCACAAAAGGCACCACTTGCAATGCAGTGAGTGCTACTTATGGCGGTCTGGCTATGGCAAATGATAGGATACCAATGGAAGAAAAAAACATGCCTAGAAGAAAGACGGAAAATAGTTTAAATCAGATGAGGTTAATGAGATGCCATTAACTTCTTAGTTTAGGAACACTTTTAAAAAACATTAGCAAGTGTAAACACTCAACTCTAGTGATGACAAGTCAAATCAAACAGATCTTCAGGGACCCCTAACTAAAGAAAAGGGGTTACAAAATTTAGGGCAACTTTCCAAGATTAAGTACACACTGAGCTGGCACGTGGCATTTGCTGGTACTGATACTGACACTGCTGTCTGGGCCACCAACAGCGTGATTTGTGGGGACTTAAAAAGCACTGAGACATACCCAAGCTGGCAGTCATGACTGGTGAAAGAGTCTCATAACCAGATAAGTATTTCACTGGCACAATCAGGTATTGTCAAACCTGAATTTAATGGACACAATCCCCATCCCAGGGACTGCCACAGTGTTCAAACGACTTGCTAAGTTCAAGCCCTTTGGGGAGCTGCTAAACCCACAGCTGGAAGTTCTCTGTTGATTTTCTAAAGGGCCTCAATTTCATCCCATGTGCCAAGTAAGAAAGTCTGTGCCCCTAATTTTACTTCATCTTCGTGCCATTTTCTTGAACCACAGTAAAAGAACAGGATGTTTTGACTATTAGGAGAAAAACTAGTGAAAGAAATTCTAGATATGAAGTGTGCCCACAAGTGTTTCATTTTCAAAGGGGCAAAAACAAGTAAAAGCTTCAGCAAAGCAGCTGTTACGTTGCAGTCCCTCTTCCAGCTTTTCTTCATCCCTGGCATGCTACTTTTAGGTTTATCCTATCCCAAGATTCCCTCCTGCATGCAGTCTTACTACCTTAAGTTTATTGAAATAATCAGTACCAACAAGACCATTCACACATGACACTTACGTTCAATAGCTGCATTTGAAGGGCTTAAGAACCACTAAAAGCCAGTTTCAGTCTCCCTTAATATTAATGTTTTAAAAAATGTATTAAATTCTTATATCTTATATATTCTAAGAGAATGCCTTCCCTTACTTCCTTTTTTGCTATAATGATGATCAGATAAAACTGGTGAGCAACACTACATTTTTTTTTCATTTTCCAGAGAGAAGATAATGGTTTAGATGGATGTGCCCTATCAACTGCAGTATGAAATTTAATGAGGAAAGTTTCACACCTGTAGTTTTAAAATCAATGAAGTTTCAGCGGTGAAAAAACAAAACAGCAGAGTGAAGATGAAGGTTTACTTCTAACTCTTGACTCCTTAGAAAGCTGAAATCACCACCATATACAACACAATAAAACTACATATGGTGCTTGCCCTGCAAAAATTTTACTGAGGCTTTTTGGTTTTGGTTTGTTTTAGGTTTGTGGGTTTTTTTAATAAATGTAAACCTGTACTTCTCAAAGCATTTTGAAATTCAAATGACGATTCAACGGCCTGCTAAGTATACCTCTATAGACACACAAATGAATATTTTCTTCTAATTACCTTATTTCTCTGATGTGGAATGTAAAAAAAAATTCACATAACTTCAGCATTAAAATAAGAGATTAAAATGCCTCATTTGGCACCAAATGCTATCATCATAAAAGAAATGAGGGAACCTGAAATGTGTTTCCACTTTTTGAATATCCAGTTCAAATCTAAAAGCCATGAATTTCAAAATAATTTGGATCTGAACTGAGTAACCATCCAAACAATCCTGAGTGACAACACAAAAATTGCTTATAACATGTTCTGACCTCCAAAAATTGAAAAACACTAGCATTTCTAGTGGAAACTTGATGCTAGGCAGCTACCTAGAAGAGGGAGGGTTTTACAAGGTTACCAGTAAGCCAAGCAGCCAGCCTGCTGCAGTGCTTGCACAATGAATTAGGCTGGATCAGCTAAGTTAATACAAGATAAAAAGTGCTGATTTTCCAGATGAGGTTGGTTAGGGTATTTCTTGAGTATGGCAGTGTATCACTTCATCTGCCCTGCATCTTCAAATCAAACCCCACCAAACAAAACCAAAGTCACCCACTAAATTAACTAAATTAAATGCACAATGGCACTGACACCACCTGGCTGAGATGGCTGTTTCCACACCAGTAACAGTTTTTACCCGAGTTGGATACCTGCACCTGGCTTTTGGGTACCTTTTCTAAGTCCCAGGTGAATGAAATCTATGTACAAATACACGAACGGGACGGGACTGCTGAGGAACGCATCTCAAGCTGTTGTATTTTCCAGCATCAGTCTCATTACATGGTTATAACAATGGGAAGATGCCAACAGCTCACATCCCCAGCAGCAGACAAAGAACTTAATGCTACAACTTACTTTAAAAATTTTTTAACCAATCACACAAAGCAAAAGCATATTGACAGTATTTCTATCCAACTGCAATAAGTACACACATCTTTTGTCAAAATAATGCTTACTTATTTTGAATACAATACCTACTTGTAAGCCTTAAAACACAATACACAGAGCTCCATTATTAAGCTTAGAACTTCCTAATATCTCACTAGATACACTTTTCTGTAACTTAGAGTCATTCTAAACAAGCATTAATACACAGACCATTGTTCTAGTTGTCCTTACTTTTCTACTTCTTTTATAACTTTTCTACTGACAAATCTTATAGCTATTGCTTAAGACTAATCACAGTTCTGCTGTCTCTTAGGCCTGCCTTTTACAGCTTTCCCAAAATCCTCTGATTTTAAAGATTCCCACAATTGACAGCCAAGCTGCATAAAGTGACATTTTGGGTGCACAGCAGCATTCCCACGGTGCCAGCTCTGACCCAGCTGCTACACAATTACAGTCAGGCATGCATTCTGCTCTCCAACCCCACCAACCATGGTGACCACAGACAGGGACAGATGAAAAAATGCCTTTTGGCCAACATCTCCCCTTAACACCTGAAAATGGCACCTCAGCAGCATTTATTCTACAATGTTCAGGTTCCCTCCTTCTAAATGCCACACCCTTCACTTCCACATCTAATCCTATACATTATGTAATACTTCCTCCAGGCCTCTCCACATTGGAAGAGTCTGCAAGGCAGTAACAGGAAATTCTGCTAATTAGAGCTCACCAACAGTAAGATACTTTAGAACTGTGACTAGCAGGGTGATGGATTTGGCAAGTTGCTGTCCTGAAAGATTGTTGAATCCACAAAACGTTTTCTTAAACCTTATTTTCCAAAGTTCCCTATACAAAGATCTGTTCATATTTCTGTCAAGCTCACAGTAGTTATTGCACTCACCATACCAAAGTTTTCCTTTGCTAAGCAGATGTCAAGAAAATATAATAATATCTTTGTTTGAGAGAGGAAGTTCAAAACCTACCCCACAACCCACCTCCCATCCTTTTCCTAAGTCACCTTCCAAGTATGTATACCTCCAAATCTTTGTGGAGTTTGGTTTAGAGAATGCAGCAACTCTTTGTGAGGGTTCTGGGCAGAAATTTAGTTTTCAGGTAATCCAATTCACTGTCTGGGCCAAATGCAATCTCCAGGTATGCACAGAAACAGGAGACAGCTGTCAAATCAACAAAATTAACATCAGCTTCTCCCCGCTCTCCCCCCACCCCCAACCTTAGGAAATTTTAGTTGCAATTTCCTGGGGTTTTATTAGAGAGTTTTGTATCCTGTCTATCAAAATATTATGGACATTCTTTATACATAAAACCAGCCCAGATGGAATGACAATAAACCAGCACATACTTACTAGCCTCTGGTTCTGCATGAATAAAGCACGTGGATAAAAAAAAATAAAATAAGACAAAATAAAGATATTGACACAACTTAAATAATGTTCTTACAAACTGGCAGAAGTACTGTGGGCTTATACAGAGCCAGATGTGACAGAGAGAGATAATTGTGAGTAGTTGAGGTTTACAGTGAGTGCAGAAACAGCATTCTTTTTTAACCTGAACTCTCCATCACACATGCGTTTAATATATCTGATATTCCAGTGGAAATGTGATTTGATGTCTTTTGAAAACAACACTTCAGTATGACTTTAAATTATTCCCCATGGGGGACCATTTTACAGCAACGTGCTTTGTTTGCTAGCTCTGCTGCTTCCAGCAAGCTGCTTGATAGATGCCAAAGATGAAGATGAGCTCTGTAATGCACATTTCTGGATGACTGAAGACAAAATTCTCTGCTTCTTGGCATAGTTTTCCAAATGATTATGATTCTTAAAGCATTCATTATTGTGTAGTAAGGCAATCTATATTTCTGTCAAATCCTGTTATTTACAATTTATGGAGAATAAAGATTAGAAAGGAGAGATACTTCAGTGAGCAAAACAACAAACACAAGGAACACTCTGTTCTAATTTTTGTTCTCCCCAGTGACCTTGTTATCCCTGTCCTCAAGTGACAGAGGGGTCATTAACAAGTCACACACTTGCAAACAGGAATGGCAATTGTACAGTAAAGTACTTGGATATAAAAAATAAAAGCATTCCAAGATTAAAGGAAAGGACAGTCTTTAGAAAAAAGATAAACAGTTAGCACATTCATTTTGTATTATTACTGGTTTTAAAGTAACAGCTATAAGCTCCAGTGAAGATCAGAGCGTCACTGTAATAGTATTGCCCAAGAACATAAGAACAGGTGCTCTGGATTAGAAAAGCTGATCATTAATTAGATCCAATTGCCAAAAGGAGAGAGGAGAAGGGCCGATCAAGCCACTGAAACAAAGTGCCACTTGTATACTTTGAATCATGCTAGCAACATACACAGGCATGAAACAAAAAGTAATTACTTGATCATAAAAAAACCACTCTGAGAGACCTTATCAAGATAAACTCAGGTCATACTTCTCAAGCAGCTGGTCAGGCATATATAAAAGAAAAAGAAGAAAAAAGCCATAGTAATCATTTGAACAGTGTATGTTAATCCTACTGTTTCTAACCAAATGCCTCTTACATCTAAACATCATGACTCAGCTATACCAATAACTACTGTCAATGGTCACCATTCTCAGGCTGGACTCTTTTTGTAAAAGAGTAAAAGTCTTTGTAAAAGAACCTTTTATTTGTGCTTTCTTTATCTCAGCAAGGGAACACTAAGCTTGTTGACGGAAACAAAATTCAATTTTTCAGAAGAAACCATTTTTTAAAATTATATGATATGACATATTTACTCAATATAACTTTACAAAAAGGAATTTTTTCCTGCCACTTGATTCTCCACTGAGAGTTTTAATTAAAACCAATCAGCTTTCACAATTTCTCTTACTGTTTTAAGATGTATTAAAGGTCATGACTATCCTGGCTTGATGCAGGCATGCCAGTTGCACCAGATGAACCTTAGATAGTCAGCTCTAGTCTATATCAGAGCCTACAATTATTTGCCATTTCAGTTACTTCAGAGACTTGGCAAATGTGCAACACATCAATAACAAAGGCACGGACCACAAAGTTACTCTGCAAAGAGCTGCTAAGAAACATTACTCACCCTATCTGCCTGATCTGCTCCTATTGCCAACACACAAATACTGGCAGAAGCTTTACACTGCACCTTTCAAATCTTTTTGAGAGAAAATCAAGTAGGGAAGTCCAACCTACTGCTAACCAAGCTGTACAGAAATAATCTTAAACTAGCTGCATAATAAGCAGAATCAAAGGAAAAACATTTGTGATCTATCTAGTTATCCCTGGGATCACTTCCATTTCCATTCAGGATTATAAGCTGAATGCAGCAAGAACCATATTTTTCTCACAACAAAGGTGAATACAGCTACATAAACATGCAGATTTAGGCACATCATCAATTTCCTGAACTGGCACCTGAAGTCCTGGTAACAAATTGATTTATTTTTACATGTACTGTATACTTGTGTACTACACCCCTAACCAATGCAAGACTTTCAAGCCTGATCTTCAAAACAAAACATGGACTTTATTTCGCTTTCAGTCCATTCCTTATTTACTCATGAGCCACCTGTATTTATAAGCAAAGGTTAAGTCCACTAACCCTTCCTCATCACACGTATCTTATAAATAAAACTGCTATGACAACAATAATTCGATCTCACATCCCACTTCAGGCAGCCAATTCTGCCATCTACAATTCCCAGTCCACTGTGGTCCTTCTCCTTCCCCACAATCCTCAAGCATCTCTCTTCTATAAATTCTGGGAAGTATTACACATCTGGCATCAACCTGGTCTCCCTTCAGCAACAGGCTCTTTTGAGAACCGAGGGCAATGTAAAACCTTTCTCAGTCACTTTCACTTACATGAAAACTGTGGCAAAATAAGATGCATTGAAGGAATGCTTACAATCAAGATTGGTCTCAAATTTTGCACCTATGAATAATTTGCAAGAAAAAGTATTTTCTTACTTAAAGCTACTCATAACTCATCATTAAAAGATTATGTAAACTTTTTTTACTACTATTTTCCACGTGCTTTTATTTAAAATTAGAACTCATGCATTATTAACTGACAACTAAATAGAGACTCATCAACCTATTTTCAAGAGAAAGGTTTCTCCTGTGTTTCCACTGATTATGTTCCCCTTCCTCAGATTCTTCACTTTGCACAAGTTTTTTTTATAGCAAAGTAGAACTAGGCAAAGAAATAATTAATGTCCCCAAAAATATGCCATATAACCCTACTGGAACACATGATGCAGGAAAGTTTTGAAAACAAGCAAGAGAAAATGACTACTGCTTTTGGAGAAAAAACCCAAACCACAAATAAACTAAAACAAAAGCCCCTCAGGCTCCCCCCAAAACAACAACAACCACCAAAATGAAAAAAAAGAAAAAGAAAATCATGAGTAAGGAAGAAATATTTGGAACCAAACTGCTGAGGCTCATTTGCAAGATTTGTCCAAATCAGCAGCAGCCTTAAGGAACTCTAGCATGTTTGAAATCTGGTGTTTGTCTTTTTAATCCTATAAAACATAATCCTTATACATTTCTAGCAAGCCTAGGCCAGCCAAGATGCTGAAGTACTTTCATAATTCTCACATTAAGCACAAATGTGGGCAACAAATAAGGATAAACTTTGCTTAATGCCATCACCTGCATTAAGCCCCAGGACTGTGTGATGCCTCCCAGCACCTCCAGCAGGGTATACAAGGAGCACCTCTGGCTAAACTAAAAGCTCTGCATAACATATATCTTGGAAAATAGAACAACGTAATAGGATACAGAGTGAAGCAAAAAATCAATATTTAGTGCAACATTAACCAGAAGCAATAAATGGGTCTAAACCAGTGTAACCAAGTAAAACAAGCTCAAGTGCACAGATTAGTGTTCTCCCCTAAAAAAGTTTAATTACTTTATTCTGCATTATTTTACACTTGATAATGTGGCGGGTCCCCATGCAACAACCTGTACTTGAAAGAACACAGAGACAGAGAGGTAGACTATGCAAGGAAGGACACTCCAAGCATGAAAAAGGATTAGACAGATGTAAAAATGTTCAGTGATGTGGGTGAGTCCCTAGGAAACCAATGGAACATGAGTTGAATCACAAAAGGTCACAAAGACACTGACAAGAAAGTTGAATTTGATGCAAGGTGAAGGCACTTGGAAGTTTCAGGATGGAATATGGCACCAGCTGGAAGGGAGGGAACTCTTTTAACACCCACACACTGCCCTTCACACAGACACTCTATCTTTGTATCCTTTTGTTAGACTGCAAATGCTCTGTATGAGGAAAGTTCTGCGAACTTCTCCCAGAAAGACAAACCAAAATAGCTCAGAGTCTTCCTACATCTCAGAGGATGCCTCATTTCTCACTGCTCTTGTCAATTAGTGTACACCAGAACTGGACACAATATTTAGTACTGGAAGGCAAAAACAGAGGTAGCAGAATATTCCCTAGCACAGAAATAGGCTCTGCCACAGAAATTTGTGAATTCATATTCACTAGAACCATTGTTTCCCACTGCAGTCTTCCCTCTCTGAATTCATTTTGTTTATAACATTTACATTGGATTTTATTTTAATCACTTAACCCTACCTGTGTATGTGCAGTTCACCCAGAGATCCAGATACCATTGTACTCCATACTCTTCAGTGCTATTTCCCACCCCATCAATCTTTGTGTCCACAATCATTCCTAGTGATGATTTTGCATTTCCTTTCATTGCAGACAAAATATGACGAGACATAAAACTCTGCTAGATTTCTCAGGGTGCACTCATATATGGGTATATTTTGAGATCTGTCACACAGCCACTCTATAACCTACACAGATACATCATGCTTATTTTGTGCCATACCAGTTTCTATATCACAAGTGCCTTGACACATGTCTTACAAAACCCTACGAACATTACATGGCTTCTGTAAATGTTCTATCCAAGCTCAAGTTCACTTGACAGTACCTATGTCCAGAACCTCTAGTGGATTCTCTCAAAAGCATTTGGTTTAATTGTAAATTTAAGGCTATAACTATTTTTAAGGTATGGGGTTTTTTTATCTATATACAACCTTACACTGTTTCTAATTGCCTTAGAGAGGCAAATATTCAGAATATGTAAAAATGCCCCAAAGGTATGTCCAAAGATGTATAAGTTAGACTACTAATACCAATAATATATCTGAAATAGATAGCTCAACAGAATTCTTACCTGCTTTCTCTACTTCAAAACAGATATTTAATTCACAGAGGAAAAAGATCGAAAGCAGGGAATTACAAAAAGGACTTGTAGGCTCCTTTTACATTTTTGTTGCAAAAATTATTTCATCTGAAAAGAGTTTTTTTAGGTTGAACAACAAAATCTTCACTGTAATCAGCATTACCAAGGATCCACAAGTTTTCTACAGAAGTGATTGTCCTTTTCATCAGAGGAATAATAACCCAGGTTTGCTATTTTCAAATTCTGTCGTAAACAATATTTGCCAGAACTATATACACAATCTTCTGGGTGCCCAATGCAGGACCAAAGGCAACTGGCACACAACTGAAACACAGGACATTCCCTCTAAATATCAGGAAATACCTTTTCACTGTGAGGGGACTGAGCACTGGCACAGGTGGCCCAGGGAGGTGGCAGAGTAGCCCTCCTTGGGGCTACTATCTATAGTATACTCTATAAAGTATACTATAGATAGTAATATTTTACTAGATAGAAAGTATTTTACTCTATAAAGATGTCGGGATAGTCCTGGGCCACTGACTGCAGATGGCCAAGCCTGAGCAGCAGGGCTGGACCACAGGACCTCCAGCGATCCTTTTTAGGCTAAACCCTTCTGTGATTCTGTGATGCAAATGTCTTATCTACACTGAAAAAGAACATACTACCAAAACTTAAAATGCAAAGAATAATTTCTCTTCCAGATAGAAATGTTGTATTTGCAACAACAGCTGATGGGGTTTTATAAGAGACTGACAGTGTATATTGGAGTATACAATTAAAAACTGGTGTTGTTACACCGCTTAATTCTGGTTGAGCATCTGTTCTGTAGTTGGCTTGTGTATTTTGATTCTGTTTGATTTCCAAGCAGAATGTAGAATAAACAGAGTTTAAAAGACTGGTCTGAAAAACAGTATTAACAGAGCCATGGTCAGACTATGAGGAAATACTACAATCACAGAATATCAGCAATCCCATGGGCTACCAGGAAAGTATAATTTGGATCTCAGGACTTCACAGTTACGTGCCATAGCAAAGAATCCCTTAGCTTAGTGTTATATGCCATCAGTTTGGCAATATTTTGAAATCTATCTCAAAAGAACTTAAGTTTATTGACTCTGCACTGTTAAGCAGAGAATGTCCTACATCTCTTCTAAAGAGGCGACGAGTCCAGAGTTATATAAATTCAAAAATTAATACAAGAATATTGTAAAGAAAGCTCATGGGGATTCTTTCAGTTTATTTTAAAAGGTTGGCAAAATTTCTTTAGTTTTTAGTTTTAAGCAAACACTACCAGGCTGAACAGGTCAAAGAAGGTTGAATGGAGTAATTGAGTAGTTTAAGAACATGAGCACTTTGTTCTTGCTGATAAATTAGACAGCTGCTCTGAATTACATTTCATGCTGTTTTCACACAACATCTAATTTCCTCCTGCTAGTTCTAAAGCTACTTGGAACTGTACACAATTAACTTCACCACCTTTCCTTTATCCTTCAAAAAGAATAAATCTTGTTTGCTTACAGTTCTCTACATATTTTCCATTCTCCTATAATATCATAAAAAATAATACACATTTGTAATAGAAGAAATGCATTAGCAGCATAACGCAAGTTCTAAAATGAATATGATGTATGATCAATTAATTGTAAAAGAGTGCATATTCTTTTATTACAGAATACTTGTGTAACTGCAAAAAGCTCCAACAAACTGGAGTTTTTTTCCTGTTTTCAATATATTTTTAACAACTTAAAAGTATTTTTCTCCTGTATTTGGAAATAGTACAAAAAGCTAACTTCTTTGTTTTCTGAATACAATTTACACTTTGTCATCAACCTACTTTCAATTATGCAAATTGAAATATGAGTGGATCCAAAATGAAGCACAGTTTTTTTACTGAAAAAAAATGTGGAAAAGTATCTGTGATAAAAAAAATTATTAAAAATAAGATTGCACAAAACCAGTTTTATATAAAGACAGAAACAAAACATGCTTTAGGAAGAAGTATCTCTTTGACATGGTAAGAGTAATATGTAGCAGAGAGGATCCATAGTACCTATAAATACTCTTTACTGAATGCTTTAATGTCCAGGTTCTGGAAAAGGAAAAGTAGTTTTTGCAAGGAGAAACAGTTAAGGCACACCCTTAATTTTAAACACAGGTTTAAGTTCTCCCTCCTTGCCCAGGCCTGAGTGGGACAGGTACATGAACTGCACAGCTACACTGAAAAGAATGGGTCATATTTGCTTCTTTTGAAAGACACTGCCAAGAAATTTATGCCTAATTCACAGAAATCAGCTGTAATCCTTTCAATTACTTCAACAGACTTTTTTTAATAGCTGGGAATTTAAAAATTGTTGGGTATTTAAATTCTTTTTTAAAATAAATTTTAAAAATTTATTCAAATTGTAAATATATTCACTGAATATAAAGCCTTACACTTACACATACTTCTCACCTACAGGAGTGTAAACCAGCACTAACAGTAAGCATATTTAACATGTTCTGTGAAGTTGTTAATTCTCTTATGGTGGTATTTTTAATGATGACAAAAATATGTATGATTTTGGGTGATAAGTTGGCAATAAAATTCTCATAATAAATAAAAAATGGGATTTTCTGCTATTCTTGAAGTTAATATGAAGCTAAAATAATGCATTACCTTGCAATTTAAATTTCATTTTGACATTCCTCTAGCAAAGGAAGGTGTAGGCAAATGTTAAATCAATTTCAAACAGACTTGATTCTGAAGGATCAAACAGATACTCCTATTACAAATGCAAATTGCTCTTTTTCCTTCACTCCTTACTGATTCATTTAAGTTTGGCTTTTTTTTTAAATTTGCTTCAATAAATTTTTTATACAAAAAAAAAATAAAAACAAGGAAGAAGAAAAAGAACCTCATCTTAGATTTTACAAGGTTATTAAGAAGTATAATATTGATTTAAGAGCACTTACACCAACTCATTCACCATATCCTCACATTTCAACCAGCTTTTTCAGGAGCCAGTAGTAGCATTTGAGTAACATTTGTTACTCAAGTTGCTACACAGCAGTTCTGAGTCACACCAGTATGTAAGTTTTCTTTTTACTTGCTCAAAATGAAAAAAAAAAAAAAAANAAAAAAAAAAAAAAAAAAAAAAGTTTGGGGAAAAAAATTAGCCCTGAAGAAACAGGCAAGTATCCAGATAAAGTTATTAGGAGTTGTCCTTCCTTAAGTCAGACTAAATTTTGACCTTAAGCATAAGCATTTTTGTCCCAGTGAAAATACTTACCAACTTAGTTTTATGTTAGGATCAGTTTCACAATTTGTTTTGCTAATCTTCCCAGAGACACCTAGTTTCATATGATAGTTCTCAGACCATTGATGTGCAAGCATTTTTGATAAAACCATCTATAGGCTTTGGCAAAAAACCCAGGTAGAGTGGATTTCCAAAAAAAAATCCACCAGACTTCACACCTACTCTGTTGAAGTGATTGTGTGAATACTCTGGACTCATTACAAGACAAAATTACTAATCTTAAGCCTTTTATATATTTATTTCAATTTATTTATTTTAATCCAAAGCACTGAATAATATTCCAGATGAAGTCACCATGAGGTAGTCATGCAACAAATACGGCAAAAGACTCCAGTTTTAATATCACGTATCTGTGATTTATTGATCCCTCACAGAATCTGATGGAGGATGAGAGACTTTTAATTAAAAGAAGTGATTAAATGGAAATCCTTCACAAGCCTTTCATGAAAATCTTGCTTCAGAGAGTGATTTGAAGAGCCATAGCAAAGCTGAGTCAGTATGCTTAGAAAGAAAAGGTGCATTCCTAATGAGATTAGTTGCACTGAGGTAAGATACTATTGAAGATAAGGTTCTCAGTAGGAAACAATTTTTAGTTCCCAGTACAAAACAGCTGACAAAACTAGCACTGAAGAATACTTTTTTGCTCTCGCAAAATTAGCAAAGCTGTTATCCTTATGCCTTTCAGAAAATTTTATTGGATTTAAAATTGCTCTGGCATGTCCCTTTGTTTTATTCACTCTAATGACAAAGAATTGAATCTTGTTTAAGTGAAGCTGTTTCCATAACTGTAGCAGGGGAAAGTGTAATAGAAACAGATGACAGTGAACATAGCATTTTACTTCAAGGTGATACTTTGGCACTGCAGAGAGTCCTTCTGTTAGAGAAGGCTCAGATTAGTCAGTTAAATATATCACTGTGACCTTCTTAGTTTCAAGGAATGAGCTGAAAATGTCTTTTCTAATTAAATTCCATTTTGTCATAAGTGAACCAACACAGAAAAAATTTAGCTTCATAATTTCTCATTCTTCTTAAAACAGCCATAACATGTTGGGATCTATGACTTTCTTAATGAACTTTTCCTAAGTATCCTTTCTCCTCAAATTTTTCCTGAAATTTTACTTTAAACATATTTATATATATCTTTACATTTTCTCTTTCAATTTGATTTTTATTTGTATAGCAATTGACATAAAATATTGAAGTCAAAAATATAATCCCAGAAACAAATTTCTTAATGTAAAAGCTCAAGCATGAAGCAAAAAAACTCCGAAAACAGAGAATTAAGGCAGAAGGAATCTTAAGAAATTATTCGATAAGTCTACTTAAACAAAGCCAGACACAAATACACCTAACGTGAAGAGGGGAGAAAGCACACAAATCGTAAACTGACTGAAACAAAAGCAACATTTAGAATTCATATGAAGGACAAGACCTTACAGTCTACACTGAGATGAGGAAGGAGACTTTAATGTGTATGCAATTACATGTAAAAGAATATGAAACCCGAAAGACTGAAAAGTAGAAAAGTAAGTAGAAAAGAATCACAAATTCACAGAATATAGTGAGTTGGAAATGACCCACAAGGATCACTGAGTCCAACTCCTGGCCCTGCACAGGACCATCCCCAAGAGTCACATCATGTGCCTAAGAGTATTGTCAAAATGCTTCTTGAACTGTGTTAGGCTTGGTGCCATGACCAATTCCCTGGGAACCTGTTCAGTGCCCAAACACCCTCTGGGGGATGAACCTTTGTCTAGTATCCAACATAAACCTTCCCTGATAACAATTTGTGGTCATTGCCTTGGGGCCTGCCACTGGTCACCACAGAGATCAGTGTCTGCCCCTTCTCTTCCCCTCATGAAAAAGCTGCAACTGCAATGAGGTCTCCCCTCAGTCTCCTCCAGGCTGAACAGACCAAGTGACCTCAGTCCCTTGTCATCTGACTTCCCTTCAAGGCCCGTCACCATCTTTGTTGTTCTCCTTTGGACGCTCTCTAATAGTTCAATATCTTTCTTATATTGCTATGACCAAGACTGAAGTGTTTTGGAGAAGAATATTTGGATAAAAGTCAAACCCAAAAGAAAACTAGTACAAATCTTTGGGGTTTATGTCATTCAGAAACACACAGCAGATACCATTTGCAAACCAATTTAGATCAAAATGTGCAGCTACAAAACAAAGGCTCAGGAACCACAACTCAGAAAAACCAGGAAAATGTCTGTCACCTTATCAGTACCCAGGCTAGGTAGAGCTAAACGAGAGGTATGTTTAAAGCTTCACATGTCCTCAGCTGCCTCTCAAGCAACAGGCAGGCTCCTGTGAGGCTCCTGGCTAAGGCAGAGGTTAAGAGATGTGTCAGTGACTACTGTGCAACCCTCCATGTGGGTCTCTCAGAGCTCTTCTGTAGGGTATAAATAAATAAACCCCCCTTGTCAAGTAATGACTGGATTACTCATCTACGTATTATTCAAGTCTCACTTCTCTTGTTCTGGCAGGGGTTTTGACCTTCCACCTCAGACTACTCTCCCTTAAAAAATATTTTATATTATTACACTCCATTTTCACCTAAAAATTCTCCACTATCTCTAGCTAATACTTACTTTATTGGGCATAATGAAATACACAACATTTTTGTTAGTAAAAATTTCAGTAACCCAGTAGGAAGAGCTCTGGCAAAATACAATGTGTTGTTATTGTTGTACAATTATTAGTTATAATTGCATTTTAAAGCAATTCTGAAATATGAAGCTACTCAACTGGAATTTTTCTTGAGCATGACAATACTATATTTAAAAATCTCTTCATGGTTTCATACAATTTACAACATGGTAAGTTCATAGATTTCTATTGTGTCAGTCCTGATTTATGTAGTTAGAAAAAATTTGCAATTGTCTGACTGAAAATCACCTTGTGAGAATTTCTTCAGTTGCACAGCTAATAGTGCATTATCATAAAGGAGACTTAAAATCATCTACCAATGATGTCTGCAGTTATTTTTTGAAATACAGCATTATCAAGTGAAGAACTCAAGCATATTTTTGGTGAATATGAATTCACTGAAGAAAATCACATCAGAACAAATGTTTTGAGGGGTGTTTTAATTTTTTCTTTACTAGCTTTCAGGAGAAGGAATATGCCATAAAATCTGGAACCGTCATAAAGCTGTGCAGGGTTTTAACATTAACTACAGAAAAAAAGGACCAGAAGAAGAAGGTTAAATAGGACAAGAAGTTGGCTAATAAGCAAATGATACTGATTTTTTCCAAAAAGAAATGCACTAAATTGAAGACAAGGTTAGTAGGATAGATCCTCAAGGATCAGTGCTAGCACTAATCTTAATATTTTAATAACTACAGCATAAGACAAAGTTTACTAATGATTAAGTCAGAAGGCATCATCAACACAAACAAAGAGATGGACTCCTTATGGAATTTAATGCGTAGCCTTGTGGTATAAAATAAAAATAGAATGAAACTTAACAGCACCAAAAGCACAAGAAATGCATTTCGGGGATATAATAAAAAAACATGCTATCTCTGGGAGCTGATGAACTGCCAAAGAACAAGAAGCATGTAAGTATGCCAACTGGTCACAAGATCACTCCTAGCTGAAAGCTAGAAAAGGATTACATTGTGTGGGATGAAATTTGCCAGCCATTAGATGACTCAGCCAAACTTTTTCATTCAACCTTACCTCTACTTTCTAGTTTATCAAGTAATTGTAAAAGTTGTACTCACCACATATCCAAAGAAATACATTATTTAAAACCTTCATTAGTAGTATTTTTGTTTCCACAACAGATGGCATTTGCAAAGTACAAAACTGCCTGATCCATATCTAGTATAACATTATATAATAAAGTACTGGAAAAAAAAAATAGAACGTAATTCTTTTTTCTCCCACTTGAGAATATATGTACTATGGTGAGAATTATCGGGGGAATCTGAAACAAAACCAAACAGTCACTCTGGAAAATGTCCTGTGTTCCAGCTCAGCAGACTGGGCTTTGTGAGGTGCTGGACTTCAATAATCCATCTGCTTTTCAACACAAAGTCAAGAGACTTTCCAAAACTGAGTGCAAAAGAACAACCATTTATTAACTATACATACTGTCAGTCCCTCTACAGAGACTCAAACCAAAAGTCGGTTTTGTTCCTTTCTTAAGGCCCAATATTGCATTCCATGGTTCAGGTGAACACTTTGTGAGCTGTCTTTTCTGGGAGTTCTGAACAATAATTAAATGAAAGAGGACATGATGTTCTGCCATAAATTCTCTTGAGATCTGCACTCAATACAGCTTTTTCCATAGTTAATGCACAGTGTTGACACATAGTTATGAGTATATTTACTTGGTTTTTACTGGAAGATTGGTTATCAAACAAGTTTTTATCACTCCACTCTGCTGGGAAATTTGTATTACAAACTGTAATGCTCCATGGCTCAAAATAAGCTTGTTATTTTTTAACATGTCTATAATTACAGCTGATTATTTTTTTTTTTTTTAATACAAGTAGAATTCTCTGTGTTGCAGCTAGTTTATTTGATTTATTTTTTTCTGAGTTCAGGTAATGAAGTAGACACTCTGCAAATATACTGAACTCTTGAAAGTTAAATTTCTACACTACACACTATGAGCCAGATTTGCTTTGTTTCCGCACAGCTTTCACTCTCAAGTGATAAAAAAATACCCAGAACTATTCAGTCATTGAGTTTTGGTTGGTTTGGGGTTTGTTGAGTTTTTTTCGTAAGGCAGAGAAGAAGCTTATCACTTTCCTGTACCATTTTCCTCAGCACTTTGCCATAATCACCATCAATATAATTATATTGCATTTCCATGCAAGGACCTCAAGAACATTACAAAGCATCAAAGAGAAAAACGTCTTCTGTCCTTTAGCTTGCTGTAAGATGTGCTTTAGTTCCACAAGCAATACTTAACATCTGAAATGAGGTCAATATGAAACACTGTACTAGCCAGAAGACCTTTAAGATCTCAAATACTGTGTACTTACAGGTGACAAAAAACAAACAAACTAACAAAATAAAACAAAAAAAAAACCCAAACAAAAAAAAAAGTTGCAGCGATACAGTTCTAGTAACAGAGAAAAACAGGGCATTTTATTGCATTGAAAATTATTCTGATAGGATTTTATTAATATAATAAAATTATGGAATATCCGGAGTTGGAAGGAACATGACAAGGACGCTCCAACTCAGCCCTGCAAAGGACAGCCCCAAGAGTCACACCATGTACCTGAGGGCATTTTCAAAATTCTTCTTGAATTCTGTCAGGCTTGGTGCTATGACCACTTCTCTGGGGAGCCTGTTCCAGTGCCCAGCCACCCTGTCGGGGAAGCAAACCTTTTTCTCACATCCAACCTAAACCTCCCCTGGCACAACTCCAGGCCCTTCCCTCAGGTCCTGTCACTGGTCACCAGAGAGAAGAGATCAGTGCCTGCCCCTCCTCTTCCCTTCATGAGGAAGTTGTAGACTGCTATTCCTCCAGTTAAGCTGATACCTTTATTGCGTTAGAAATTAACTACTAGGTATTGAAAAAAAACCAAAAAAAAAAAAAAAAACCAAAAACTTGGGAAGTACACAGAAATTGTATATGCATGAAACAACATTTATTGTTATTCAGCATCCAGTACTTAATGAACTGAACCAAAGGCTGCATCCAGGCTTTTAACAGCAACTGCTATTTATTTCTTCATAAATTTCTCTAATCTCTCTGAAAATCTTAATACTTTTAATTGTCCCCATATCTATGGCTGTAAGCTTGTACAATTTAATTGCAATCTGCACAAAAATTAGTTATTTTGCTACAAACATGGAACCTGTTTGATATTATACCCTGAGCTTTGGCATTAAAAAAAAAAAAAAAACCACCAAAAAAAACCCAACAAAAAAAACAACACAACAACAAAATCCCCACTAACAGAAAATACTTGTTCCTGGTTTTAATTATAATTTTATAGGTTTCTACTATATTTTCTCTGTCTTTTCTTCTCCAAGCTGCAGTCCTAATCTATTCAGTCTCTTTGCACAGAAACACTCTACACCACTGATAGTCATGATTACCTATTCCTACACTTTCTTAAAATCTAGCTGTACAAAATTGCATCTGTTTGCCCTATACAGTCAATTTGGTCTGATCTGCTTCAGCTTTCATCTAACCCTGTGGCACACAACACATTCATCAAGTTCAATGATCTAAAGTCAAACTCCTAACTATATTTATGCTGCAATACCTGTATTTGAAGTACATTAACAACTGATTACGCACCTTAAAAGAAAGGTAGGAAATACAGAACTGGTGCTAGTACGAGTGGGCACAACAATAGCAAAATGAATAAGAAAATATCAAGGCATATCAGGTGAGAATCTGTAACTAGATATATTTTAATTAGTAAAAAATAGCTAAATTATACATAATTTGAAAGAATCACTTTCATCTCATGATTCCCCATAATGTTTTTATAACGCACAATCATCTTCTGTATGCCAGGACTGTTCAGCAAACATATGAAAATTAATATAAAAAGTATGCCTATCTAAATTACCTTACATGGTTCTGCCTTCCTTTTTGAAGTGTAGGTATAAACTACTGCTCAGATTTTATGCAAGAGTTATATTATTTATCAAAGTAGTCTTTCCTTGACTGTCATGATTTTGTTGTCTTACAAAAAAATACAACTAGATATTAAATTTAAAGAGCATTGTAATGAAAATATTTCTGTAAGAAGCACATTTTTTTTATCATGTGGAATGATAAAATCTGAGTTTGCAGAAGAAAAAACATGCAGCAGGATAGAGCAAACCAGGACCATTTTTTTGAGAAAAACGTCTTCATCTTTTTGTCTCAGAATAGTCATTAGTAAAACTGTTCACAGGAAAGATGAGGTTTGATAAACACATTTGCTTTCAAAATCTCTGAAGCTGTTCAAATATCCTAACTCATAATTCTCCAACTGAGATATTTCACTAAACAAGAAAGTTCATTTAAAGCATGAACTTGAACAGTCACATTTGAAATATAAAATATATATATATATATATATATACATACATATAAATACATATATATAAAATTTAATTTAAAATGCTTTGGTTGATCTTAACTACAATTTCGGAATGTCTCTGAGAATTCAACTTCTTGTTCCAATTTAGGACAAAGACTTCTTTTAAAGATTTGATTATTTTTCCAGGACAAATTAATCTTCTCTCAACTCCAGACATACAGTAAAGGCACAAAGTATCTGTGAACAGAGGTGCTTATCTAACCATACTCTTCTGAAAATGACACATAGTGAGTACAGCAGCTTTCTTTTAGGAGTGGGGCAGAGCTGATCTTCTAGAACTCCACAGGAGCAGGCAATCTGCTCCTTTGGATCTACTGGGTGACAGGAAACCACCATTTTTTGGAGGTTTGTTTGGTTTTTTTTCTCAAAAAAAAAAAGTGTTGTATTTTTAGCAACAGATTTCCACTAAGCACCATTTTAAATTGAATTTTTTTTGGTTTTACTTCACCCACATCTGTGACACATATATAATAAGCACTGCACTAATAACTTGACTTTTCAGTGCTTCGTCCCTCCCAAAACAACTTGCAACAAAGAGCCTGAAGTGCAGTGTCAATAACATAATTTTCCTGGCAAAACTAGACCCCGTGCAGAAGCACTGCACCTCCCAACAAGAGCCTCTAGTCTTCCCCTACCTGCAGGTGACCTTGGTGGCATACTGCTAAAACAACTGGAATGTGAAAACCAAGGAGTATGTCACAATCTACAATGTGTTCTGCGCACGCACACACACACACAGTAGAAAATAATATTCCCATTAAAGATGTTAAAGGAAGATGGCCAAAGCTGATGAGGCAGACTATCATAACTTCATTATATTTCTGCTATATAATTTCAATGGAAGGAAGGAAATATTAAAGAGTCTTTTAAAAGGTACACAATATGTGCTTGTAGCACCTGTTTCCAGTCTACACAGACTAATTCTTTCTGATGAATGTAACCGACAGAGAAGGACTATAAAATACTCACTTAAGGGAAACAATCACTACACTCACCAGTTCTTCTGTAAAACTACCAATCACATCTGTTGTTTGCACACATCAAAAGTTTATTGACAATTTTAATTTCAATTTAGAAAACAGCACTCAGTTATTGCATGTCAGTTGGGGTTTTCTGGCTTTTTGTTAGGTTGTTGTTTGGGGTTTTTTTTAAAGACCTATATAACTGCTAAGCTCTTTCACCAACAGGGAATTACCCAGATTTTTTAATAAAAAGGTCTGGAAAGACCATGAACTAGTGATATTAAATTTCATCAACGGGCTTCTCAGCTTAATTCTTACAGACAAGAAACCAATACAACAATAAAAATGCTAATTGAGAAAGTTTTTGGAAAGATGCTGCAGACAATACAACTACATGCATGGGAAATTAATTCTGTAGATGATGTGTAAAAGATGGGTTATAAAGTTAACGAGATATTACTTAAGGCAAGAGAAACAATTAGACTATTAACAGTGAAGATAAAGCAACATTTTGCCATCAAATATAATGAAACTAATTAAAAGTGAAATGAAAATTTAGATATAAATATGAAAATAAAATTGAACAATTTAAAAGGTCTAAAGAGTTCACAGGCTCAAAATCCAAACAACCTGCCCAAAACCAAAGCAACTATAAAGAACCTGAACAGTTTGTTAGTTTATCATTTTTGCACATGCTAAAAATCTGAAAGATTCATCCTCCTTTGAGACATGGATCGGTCTGCTATTTTTTAAGACTAGAAAGAGATTTTTTTTGAGCACCAGAAACAAAACCAAAAGGCATGGGTGTAATTGCAAACAGAGTGAGTACTGAAAAAGCAGTAAGCTGTGCTATGCAGGTAATCATCCTGAAGAATCTGTAATGCTTAAAGGGAAGATTCTTCTCCAAGGAATGTTGCAGATGCAACAATGGAGCAAGTGAATTCTATAGCTATTAGCTCGTATTGTTTCACAAAATACTTCTCTGACACTACAGAAGCATGACAGACATCAAGTCAAATTCTGCTTACACATTTCTGTTTAATTCACCTAACCTGTTAAAACAACAGGGGATTTAGACTTAAACACATTTTATACAATAAACAGTCTTTCTTACTCTGCCATCACCAGGTGGGACTGCATACAAACACTTCAATGCCCTTGTTTCAGAAGGGCTTTTGAAGCATAGAATTGAATGGTTCCAAGACTCTGGTTAACAAGGCCAACATGTTCCTCATTGCAGTCACTCATCATCTTTCATGAGTCTGTCTCCATTTTTTATTTTGCTTTCCAAGTATTTCCTTGTTTTTTCTTTACTGCTAATTCACTTTCAAAACTCTGAAGGCCCTCTGATGACCCCTCTCCTCCCACTGTCTTCAACAATCCCACTACTAGCGTCATTATCAGATGATGATGATGTCCATACCCTCTCCTGCTGGCTCCTCTCTGTCAGTACTGACATCTTGTTAATGTTTTGCTCATGGGTGTCCTGCAACGATTTCAGCCTAAAAGACCTATGAGCAACATTTGAATTTTCAATGCTTTTAGTTAAACCATCCCACTTTTGTGAAAAGTTCACTACATATTATCCTTAAAAATCTCTCAGATTCACCAGGTGCCACAATTCCACAGGAACGGACTGCCATTTAAGGGTTTGCATGCCGTATTTACTAAGCATGGTGCTGACCACAGATATCTCACCTTCCCTTGGTGCTTCCCTTTGCTCTTTTTTCATAGTTTGTACTATAAATATCCTAGCTGTTGTCTTGGAACTAGTATGTGAACTCTTTTTAATGCAAACTAGTCTACATATTAGTTTCCCCTAGCCTAGAGGCCTCATCTTTCAGGATGTATTTCAATGCAAATACAGGTTTTATTTTCTTTTCACACAGCACTTGCTAGTCTGTCTTAATAATACATCCCTCATGCTTCGAAAAATATAACAAGATAAGATGGAATGTCTTTGGAAAATTTCCAGAAATAAGGAGAGAGACGACAAGAAAAGTAATAACAGAGCATCCTCAAAGCAATGTTCCCTAGCTGCAGAACATGCAAGAAATGTAAGCAGATAACAATACCCCTCTCCTGCTATCCAGAAACATCCCTTGCTAATTTAGCCTTTGAAAAACTTGGGGCACTGTCCACATAACATCAAGTAAACCTGTAACATTGTATAAAATATAACTGCTTAATAATGACTTGTTGAACCGTGTGCTCTCAAGAGAAAAGGAATAAGCATTTTCCCAGTAATTACCTTTTTAATTCAAATTAGCCAGCCTATACACTTACTCTGTATGTTACAACGATCGGGTCTGCAAAGAGTAAAGTCTCAGCTCTCAGAAGTGTGAGAGTTACTTTGCTAATCTGAATCGCAGACAATCACCTACAAATCACTACCAAATTCTAGTGGCAGAAGCACAGGGGAATCTCCAGACCATATGGTGCTACAAGCACTAACCACATGTTTGTTGAATCACATGCACTTCTCTGAGAATTGCAATGCACAGAACTTAGTTCCATGGACTTCTTGATCTCTAGAAAGTGAGAGACTGAAAGCAGGGAGTCAGTTGCTTAAATCTTAAATCATCAAGCAACAAGCCATGTATGTGATCAGTTACCAAAATTTCAGTCTATTATTAAAATCAGGGCCAAAATGAGACCTTTTATGATTTTTCTTCTGATTTTGATGATAAGAATGCTAGCATTGGAAAATTTAAGACTTTCCTCTCACCTGTCCAGACCAGTAAGGGACTGTCTCCAAGAAAATGCTGAAAGATATCTGGAAGGTATGATTTTCAACCAACTTAATTATATTTGTATAAAAAGCTGCATGGATGCTCTTTCTTCAGCTCCCAATAGTTTTACTTTAGTTGGGTTTTTTTTTTTTAGTTCTTTTGTTTAGGGACACATTCAAGATGAATGGAGGAAGCTGCTTTTACATTACAAAATAGAGTCCATAAAGGGATTTGTAAAAGTTTACTTACTCAGTGGAGCTCATGCCTTTTAATAAAACTTTCTCATGTGGACAATATCAAACTGCCACTTTTCTCCGAATTCCCCAAACAAATTTAAAAGCAAGGTGCATTCTTTCCTTGCCAGTACAATCAGAAACTCTACAGACTGAGTGATGCCACTTCTAGACAATATCATTTTTATTCCTAGTATGCTCTTAAGGGATTCCCCAGGGAAACTTACTTATTTCTAGCAAACTACAGGAGCCACACAGCTGGAATTTTAGAAATATTTACTAAGAACCCACTCAGAGAGAAAAGATTTGAAAGACAGTACATATTTCATGATGACCCGGCAATGCCACAGTAACTATCATACCAAGAAGATTAATACAAGTGTGCACAATAGGTGCACCCTAAGGTAAATAAGCAGAAAAGATCCTTTCACATACAATTGTGGCTGAAAACAGACATGCATTTCATATTTCTAAAAGGATTTGATAAAATCATAGCTATAGAATAAAAAAATAGGTTAAACAAGGCACTGGAGGGATTATCAAGTTTCCAACAAAAGAAAAAGAGCTTTGTGATTTAGTTAAATCCTATGGACCACGGGGAGGTAAAATAACAACCATTTTCATTGAATGGTCTGCGTTAGTTAAGCTATATGTGGACACATCAGCTAAGCAAGCACTGGAGTTGCAATGTTGACTTTCAAGTTCTCTGACTTTGTTTTCAAGAAAAATCAAATGCCATCTATCACAGGGGACAGAATTAAAGACCTAAGACAGAAAGGTGACATTAAGCAGGCTGTAGGCTCACTGGACCCCATTCACAATCTCAAAAGAAGCTGGATGCACTTGGTAAAAAACGATTGACATTTATGTTTTTCTCAGTAGGCCTAATTAGGTCTGACATACATCCATTCACACTCAAATAGGCACAGAAACCTTCAAGGTCATTTTCCAATTATTTCCACCTACAGTGCCTCATTCTGAAAGGACTGGGAATCTGAACCTTCAAAAGAGGCTACAGGTGCTGTTCCTGCATTCTCTCTCAGCAACTGAACGCTTAATAAGAAAAATACTTACTATTTAAAACTCATGACTTTCAAAAAAGGATTTCTAATCTCAGCATCTTTGATCCCATCTTTACCTTGTGATTGACAGTTTCATCACACAAATGGTATAAGTGCTGTTCTAATACTGTAAAAGCATTTTAAATGCCCAAAAACTCAGGTCTGTTCATAACACTATTATTAATGTAGTAACATAAATATCCATTTAAACAGCATAAAAGGTGCTAAAGGATGGTAAAGTAAATTTTCACACATGAAAGATTCAGATAAAACAGCTTTCCCAAAGAGGTTATGAAATATTAAAGTTAAGATAAAGGTCACTTGAAAAGACACATCACATTTAGCACTATGTCATGGGCTGGTGGTAGAATCCCCAAACCAAATGAATCTCTTCTCTTTGCTTTGCTTAAGGAAGCAGAGCTTGCTCCAGGTTTATATAAATGTTGTCATGAAATGCCAGGGGCCCATCAGCAAGTCAGCTGCATTTCCACAATGGTCAGATTACCTCTTCAAGAACCAAATTCTTAATTTAGATCCTAAATACCGTAATATTCTGAATGATCTTTCCTAAAAATACTTTTTCCTGTGATTTTGTCACAGATTTTGTAATCTGCTGTATCATGAACTGAAAACAGCAGTCAAATCAACAATGTTATGAACAGATTATTTCAGAAAAACAAGCCAAAAAAACTTCTTGGTAGGACCTGTATATTTTTTTATACCACATCTGTTCAACTGTATTTGCTTTGTTTCTGATGATGACATTCAAACTGTCAGAAGCAGAGGCTTTAATCTAAGAAATAGCAATGTCATCATTTCTGCAAGGATTTAAGGAACATTCTTTAGGTTCAAAGCAAACAGTATTATGTTAAAACCCACAATTTACATGAACATTAAAAGAAAAGAAAAAAAGTGCCCTTACTATTGGCTAAACTTCAGAACTTTTCAACATAATATTTCAGAAAGTATAATTGCCTCCAATTTGATGATGAGGAATTAAGGCAAAACAAGGTTAAAAGCTTACCCAGTACTATGCAGCATAGGACTCGGGGCAGAAACCTATGTACCTTCAGGTTCATGATAACTGGAAATGAAAAAACTGACAAAATGCAACTGTTTGTGCAGCACACAAAAGCCTTTCCCAGAGACAACTGCATAAAAGTGGAATAACCAGCAATATTAACATTTAAGGCAAAAAATAAATTTCATGGTTATGAAGAAAAAAATGACAACTTTGTACTTAATAACTGAGAAACAGTGAACTTGAATGATCATCTGCAGTGTCAGAACAAACCCTCCTCAATACATACAAAATGTTGTAAAGCAGTAGGATGTCAAAAACTAAAATGAATTATCAGGTTTGTAGATCAATAGACAGTGTTTCAGCTATCTTTTGAATTTCTATATACGTGTAATGGTCTGCAAAATACCTCTTCTGTACCCATGCTATTTTAGCTGCTCTTTTTTTTGGCTGTCAATGCTGTATAAGCTGTGCTTCTGCACAGGCTCTGGGCACCTCCATGTTGAGTAGACTCCATGAAGTGGCATGCTCAGACAGGAGGTTGCTCTCTGCAAGATGAGACTTTAAAGCATTCAAGACAGAAATACCGTTTTATCATCTACCTCCTCTACCACAGATGTCCTGTGAGGATTTGAGGGTGTGAAAAAATAGAGCAATAATAGCTTTAAAGTTCACCCTTCTAGTTAAACCTAAACTTCAGAAGTATTAGGTGCATATAAATGCCTTCTTAATAGAGACTTTTCTGTATTACATTCAGAGAAGCATACTGTGTCTGCCTCCGTAACATACCCTGGGTATCTCATACTGTTCCCCATAATTTTATTCTGGAATTCCAACATCATCATTTTAGAATCTGGCGTCAATGTGTGCAACATTTCAATCCTTAAACACTTTCCATTTATGTTTCACTCTCACAAGAGATGGGCTATTTGCTTCTAACCTCTAAGGAAGTCCATAGCATGAATGAAAAGACATCAGGAATAATCAGGAAAACTAGTTTTATGCCCCTAAAGAGCAAACATCATCTTTGTCCTCTCAGGCAGGGTGTTGTCTTTTCTTAATAAAAAGAATGGCTTTTGGCATCTACCAAATAAATCCAAATCATCATATCATTAGAGATTACTCATATTTATTCCTGCATCTTGCTTCATTTCTTCCCTCAGTTTTATGACATTACCTCCTGTGCCATCTACGATCACAGCCTACTGTGAGAGACTAGCAGAAAAACCAGCACTACTACTACCCCTCTTTCCTTCCCTAGGGAAATCAACTATAGCTTCTGCTACTCCAGACTATCCAGGAACTTAGGATATAACAGCCCAGGAAACTGTCTTCCCCAGCCTCCTTGCTCTCCCCTTGCGATCTCTAAGCATCTAATTTCTATGAAGCAGTTGTTATGAGTTACTAAGCACTGTAATTTCACACACCTATCCAAGGCTACCAAAACAAATTAAAGGGTTAAGCAATGCAATGTAAGCAAAGCACACAGCTCTTGATGTGAGGTATCAATGAAAACATTTCAGTGTCGTACCCTACCCCTAACTGCTGCAGGTTAGTAGCTCAAACTTTATAGCAACTAAAAAACACAACTAATAAAAAAAAAATCCCACCAAAACCCCCAGTTGTATAGTAAGAATATAGCTTGTTTCAAAGCCCCAGTTTGTGTGCCAAGAATGTGTTATGGAGCCAGTAGTTTGTTGCACACCACCCCTCAAACACTGACATGTTTTGACAACACTGCCACCAATTCTGATTTTTAAAGTTGAAGAGAGAGGAGATGTTCACCTCAGCCATCTGCCAATGCAGCAGATGAACACGATGCAGACATTCCATAACTGATGTACCTCAACTCAACAGAAATCCTGTGACTTGAGACACACTTTCTCACTGGAGATAATGACTACAGAAATTACAGTGACAGCAGAATTTTTCTCAAGAGTAATATGCATGAAAACTAAATATATTAACTCTATAAAGTAGATTAAAAGATAGAAAAACTCTTCGCAGATGAATTCTCTTGCTGGTTTTTTGCCCTCAGAAATGCATAATTTGAGCTTTTGAAAAAAAAAATTAGGAGCTATTATCTGAAAGAAGCTTTCTTTTTGAAAATTTATAGTCCCTTTGGACATCAAGAGAAAGCATATTCCTAGAAAATTCATCACAGTCTATAGAACACACTTGTCTTTCTCATCAATATGAAAGATCATCTGTAAAAACTAATAGAATACGAGAATTTGTTCAGGGTTTTTTTCAAGGTAATCCCTCTGAAACCTCTACAAATTCAAGTGCCAATTATCAGCAGTATGGAAACAGATCAAATGAAATTACAGAGGCAGATTTCACCATCTGGAAAACTCATAGCAATTTCTACCCACAGTAGAAAGGTATTTCATAACTTACGGAGCTTCACTCCTCATTCCTCTTTTCACATATTTGCGAACTTTTCATATCATCTGTGATTTAGCTAAAAATAAATATTATTACTGTACTGTAGAAGAAAGCATCATTAATTTGCAGTATGAAAACTACAGACCACAAGAACAAATCCTGCTGGTCTAAGTAGCCCAGATGAAGCCAGTCTGATTACCTGAGTGAGAATGTGTGCAGAAATGGCTTGTCCTCCATTCTGAGACCAGTATGCACACAGGTAACTGCTTCTGACTCTACAGATATGATCCTTAAATTCCCATCTCAGTCAACAGTTTTGTACATTGAAGTTTTGTACATTTGGTCTACTCTCCTGCCCCTAAGCAGAATCAGTTCTCTGATCTGATTCTACTTCATTCTTCTTCATGTACCCTTGAAAAATGAAAGGCTCCTAGAAACATCTTCTCAAATCATGTATTCTGGTGCTTCCTCCTGCTACTTACATGTTTTTCCCCAAATATCTAACTCAAGCCATCTTTGCTATAGCTGAAATTCATTTCTTACCCAACTGCAATATAATTGGTGCATATTTCCAAGGTCTGTTATTTTTGCTCTTGGGGTAACTATGAATAGAACAATTCTGTACAGATACACGGTGAGCTGCAAAGGTTCTTCCACTGAATAGAACAGCAGGATCTCCTTCCTAAATTCTCCTCTTTTCATGGCTCCTTCTCTCAAGAAAAGTAACAAAATTCCTTTTACCTAGTATTTGTATCATAAAATGTGCATTTTCAATATGTATTTGCTGCTTGGAGAAAAGAAGAAAAGCAAAGACTAAACAGCAAAGGACAAGATTACAAAACTAGAAGTTTATAAACTCTCAATATTACTATCTCTTCCTCTGTATTAACTTTAGATTTCCTCTCTACTACTCTAATTAACATTATACGGGCTGTATAACTATACTGGTTTAGAGTTCAGCCCCTTTGTTAATACTCTGAGGCCTTACATTTATTCAGTTCCAACTCTGCTCTCAAAGGAAACTGGCTATTTATTTCAGCAAATGTATTCAAGAAATGTAAATCCGGCAAGAAACAGAATAGTTGTGCATAATGTTATATAAGTTTAGCATAGCTATTCATTTCACTGTCTAAATCCAAGCTTTTTTTTTTTTTTCTCTCCTTGTGGGATTCACAATTATAATATTTATAGATAAATAAGAATAGATTCTATGGAAATAATTTCAATGCTTTTGATAGCTCACGGTAACCAACAGTAAATTCAGCACAGTGTGTAGTAAAATCTTACTGCAGTAACTTCTTCTTGCTACCTAGGAACAATAACAAAATATTACAAGGGTTTTTGAGTGTTTCAGTTTGCTGGTTTTTTTTTGTTTTTTTTTTTTTTTTCCATTTTAAAAACACAATTTACTGAAGACTTAAGGAAGAAGTACCACCCTCTAAATTTCTAAATTGCATTGCAAGAGCTCTGAAATCTGCTCCCTATTGTCCAACACCTCCTTTGTTTCACATGACTAGCCACTTCATACTGCAGGATATACCCATCCTCAGATATACCCATTCCTCTCTTTCCTCACAAGTCTGTCCATTCTACTTAAAGAGAAAGGAAAATAAGTCTCTCCTTTGGCAGGCCAAGTGTTTCAAATGTATAGACTAAGAGGCCAGAAAGAATCACTGTGGCAATCTAGTTTAGCCTTTTGTACAAAGGATAGCCTGAAACTCATTCTGGTTTCAAGCTGACTTGCAACTGACTTAGGCAGATTCTACATCAGTGTTCCTCTAGGTACAGTATTCAAATGGTTGGTTATTCTTTCCCATGTTTAAAGATCAGTACCTGATTCAGATAAGAATTTGTTTGGCTCCTATGTCCAAACTCTGCATCTTATAAATACCTTTGTCTGCCCAAGCAAATACAGCTAAATCCAATGCAAATAACAGATTACACTATGTGTTACCTAAAGAGCATTCCTCCTGAAGTGCACCCCTGGGACAGCTCTAACACCCCCTTACTGGAGCTGGCTGACACAAAGCTTTTGGCAACAAGTATGCTATCAAAACATTTGTTGTGACCCCCTTGGAAGCACCCCCTCTCCCACATCATATGGCCATTGGCACAGAGTGGTACCCAAGGCCACAACCTAGCTCTCATCACTCCCTGTCCTCTCTGGGGACTCCAGACACTGAAGGATAACTTCACACACACTTCACACTTCATCAGCAGGGAAAACAGCCTGCTGCAGTGAAAGGAGACATGCCAAGCATGACCATGTTACAACACACTCTGTCCATGCTGCTGTCAGAAGACCCTGTTCATGGAGTATGTGTTGTATATGCTAAAGGAAGGGAATTTTTTTTTTTTTTTTTTTTTTTTTTTTTGTCTAGCACTGCTATTGCTTCTCCCAAGTGGCAACTGCTTTCTGTGTAACCGGGCGAACACTTGGGGCTTTGTCAACACAACTATGTCAGCTGTCGGTGCGAGGAGAAACAAATAAAAGACAAACATGGTCACAGAAACACAGCAAAAACATTACACAGCAGATCAAACTTCCTACTGACTTAAAGAGTTTTGCTGGCACAAAAATTTAACTTAGGATCTTATGACAGGATAGCAGACTAAGAGAAAATAAGAAATTCTTCCACAAGGTCAAGTGACAAAACCTGTCACTATTAATCAAGTAAATACAGCAGCAGCATTACTACTTACCAGTACATTAGAACAGTAATGCAAACAAAGGCACAGGGAACTAAGAGATTTAGTTTCCAAGCAAAAACCCTACCAACAAGTCAGTTCAAGGAATAACATCTGGTATCAGTGATTTTATTTCCTACAGCTACAAAATGACCATTTAAATCCTCTGTTCATAGTTATCAAAGTCATTAGAGAGGCTCAAAGCCCGTGCATACAGTACTAAATGTCACTCCCACAGTGGATTCTGTGCAAAGAAAGCAGAGCTAATAGGAAGGCACTCTTGATAACAGCAGGAACACACCAGCATCTCAAAAAGACAGAATTGACGATAACACCAATCTACAGTGAAAGTTATATCATAGAATCATAGAATGGTTGAGGTTGGAAGGACCTTAAAGCTCACCTGGTTCCACACCCCCTGAAATAAGCAGGGACACATTCCACTAGACCAGGTTACTCACAGCCTCATCCAACCTAGCCTTGAACACTTCCAGGGATGGGGCACCCACAACTTTTAATAAGGCATCTTATTCCAGTGCCTCGCCACTGTCATAATCAAGAGTTTCCTCCTCAAACATAATCTAAACTTACCCTCTTTTACTTTAAACCCATTCCCCCTTGTCCTATTGCATGTCCTTGGCAAAAAGTCCCTCACCAGCTCTCTTGTAGGGCCCCTTGAAGAACTGGAAAGCTAAAAGGTTGTTTTAAGGTCTGCCCAGAGCCTTCTCTGTTCCAGGTTGTACAATTCCAGGTCTCTTAGCCTGTTTTCATAGGGGAGGTGTTCCAAACCCTTGATTATCTTTGTGGCTCTCCAGCAGATCCATGTCCTCATTCTGGGGTCACCAGAGCTGGACATAGTACTCCAGAGGGGATCTCATGACAGTAGAGTCACTAGATCAGTTTGACGCAAAGTCTTGTGGCTATACCTTCCAAGAACACTGCTGTGCAGAATCCAGAAAGCCAAACATTAACTTGCCCTTAACAAAAGTTTCCTCAGCATTGTCCCTTTTCCTTCTTTCTTTCTGTGTTTTTTTTTTTTTTTTTTAAGAATAAATCAAGCTCTTCTTTAGGAAACTTGAAAGGCAAATTTTCCATTTGTAGCAGGAAATGGCAATATGGAGACAAACACTCATATCAGAGCTTAAAAACCTCCACTGTGCCCAGGGTGACTCATTATGAAATCAGGTGATCACACATTGCCCAAGAGATATTTTTGTTGCATCTGCAGCAGCTAAGACACTGCACCACTTCTTCTGGCACTCCAAGTGTCCAAGCAGCAGATCTTTAGCTGCTTGACTCTCAAGTTGCCCTCTAACATGTCTTCTCTTTTGGATTTAGGGTATGGCAAAACACTGCTTAGATGCTTATTAAACACATCTGTAAACTGAACAGGGGAACATCACCATATGAGGACACAGGCTATATTCACAAGGCTATGCTTTACCCTCTACAGCTAGTAGAACACTAATTTCCTGAAATGAAAGTGCTGCCCGACTCAAAGTATCTGCATTAGCGGCTGTCGGTTACATTTAAAGCACATAGAGATCTTGATACCTTGTAAGCATTACTGATACACAGGTTAAACTCCCTGGCATAAACCTCACTTCAGCCTCTGGGATTTTCCCATACATAAGTCTCATCAAGAGTACATTTCCCCATACATAACTCTCAAAATGGAGCACCTGGACATCAATGCTATTTTCACAGCTGCTCAGTGACACATGTCAACCCCAGGAATGTTTTGAGTGATTTAAGTCACATCACCTGCTGAAAAACTGCCCAGATGCAGTTTCAAACCAACAGCCTTTTAACTCATCCTGAAAAACAAGACCTTTAGCCTTAGCTCTGGTCTACTGGTCAGTGCTTTGCTTTCCACACTTAAATTATCTATAATTATAGAAGTAAATAAATCTCACACACAGATTTCATTGACATACCAGTGCCCTTCTTCTACGAAAGCTGAATCACAGAATCATTAAGGTTGGAATGGACCTCTGGAGATCATTTAGGCCAACCCTCCTGCCAAGGAAGGGTCACCTAGAGCAGGTTACACAGGAACTCATCCAGGCACATTTTGAATGTCTCCAGAGGGGAGACTCCACAGCCTCTCTGGGAAGCCTGTTCCAGTTTTCTGCCACCCTCAATGTAAAGAAGCTCTTTCTTATGTTGAGCAGGTACTACTTGTGTAGACACACAAACAGTTTTTACCTCCAAAGACACTGAACAATCTGGTCAAAAACTGTACATATAAATACTTCTTAACTACTCACTTATTGCTGTGTTGCCCAGGATCAGTGTTGACCAGATAATTTGGGGTAAAGGACAGACCAGAAAAAAAAGAGATATATTAAGAGAAAACAAGCAATAAAACCAAACAGAAACCACACCACTAGTCACAAATATAGAATAAATAAATAAATTGTGAGAGTACAGGTTCTGGTCCTACTGCATTCACTGGCTGGCTTCCTATTTATTTCAATTGGCCTGATAAACACATGCATCCCTCCAGCTTCTGTCCTGCCAGAGAGGAAGCCTGGCAGACAATCCATCAACATAAGCTACAAAGAATCAGCACTAGCACTGTGAAAATTCAACTGCCATTCAAAATAACATTCAAAGCTAGGAAATTACAGGAAAAGCCTTCCAGCAGCTTCAACTGCTATTGGATATACAGCAATAGATTTAATTTAAAGCAATCCAAAAGCCACTAAGTGTGCTCTCTATGTAGAATTTGACTAATAGAATGTTCCTGTAAAACTTTAAATTCTCAATCCTCTTTTTAATTTTGCAAAGGCAGTACTACACAAACACAGTTAATCATATTCCTCATGTTTAAGGTCAGACCTGAATGGAATAGAGAACCTGTTTCCATAAACTCACATCTAATTCACCACAGCTATATTTTACCAAAAAATGTAAGGCAAAAATCTTAAGAACTGGTTATAATTCAGCTATACTCTGGTGGAAGGGACAACTAATATTCAGTTCTTTTCCATCTTGAAGTTATTTAGCTATAGATCAGACTAATTAACCTTGCTGGATACACTGCAAATTCCCCTCTCTGTGTAGAAATCAGAGATAGAAAATGTTCTGTGCTGTAGCAAAAAGCAGCTATACCCATCTGAGTTCTCTCCTGTTGATTTACTACACTTTGTACTGGATAAGATCTACTACTGGGTTGCTGGGACTTTATTTGTTTGTGGGTTGGTTCTGTGGTTTGTTGGTTTATCTGCTAATCTGGGGTTTTTGTTTGGTTGGAGGGCAGAGGGAGAGGGAGAGAAGCATTCCCCCCTTCTTTTATTCACAGTTTTCAACATTTTTCACATTTTTGAGACTGGCATGGTTATTTTTACATCACACAGAAAAAAAAAAAAAAGTTTCATTTGTAACTAGTAATTTCCCCGGACAAAGTAAACAGCATTACTCATAAAGGTCCTAACCTTTGAGCTTACATCCAAACCTAAAACTCATTAGAAATGAAAGCTGATGAGAACTGACTAATGAAAAGAAGCTTCTAATCCTTTAACTTGTTTTCAGGTGGCTTCTTTACTTGGGTTTTTTAGTTTACTTTTTTTAAGACTTTGATTTTAAGTTTCACTCTTGATGCTGCCATTTTCTACAAAGATTAAACTTTGATTAATATCTCAGGATGTCCAAACCTAAAGCAAATGCACAAGGATGCCTGGCATTTGTTATTTTACATCTTGAAAAATCTGAAAAATAACATAACCAGTGTTATGTTTTCTCCTGAGTAAATAAAGTGCTTCATTTCTATGCTTCATATTCAATTTCTCCATAAATCAAACTTAGTTGAGCTTTGTAAACAGGATAAAAAACAAGCAAAACCTCTTCTGTTTTCCACTTCCAGAAAGTAAAACTAGCTTTTATATATATGTATACACACAGATTTCAGCTACAGTATAATGCTAAAGGTGCTGTGAAACTGCTGTAGTGTTTTAAGGGTTGATGAGAGACATGCAAGTGAATACAGCAGAAGAGAAACAAAAGCTGAAAGTTCACTATTCTCCTTGACTAGCTGTACCTTCTTAAGATGAATATTTTGCTCTTGTAAAACTAACAAGTTTAAATGGTTTTCAGTAGTCTTGCACACATGTAATTGGATACAAGCAATATGAACATCTGATGACTGGAACAAGTGTATTTCTCATCTCCTTATCTCCTTAAATCACAGGAGAAAAAAAAGAGAGATGAGAAAAAAGAAGAAGAAAAAAAGACTACAGGAGATCAGCTAGTGTATTTCCTAGCTTGAAGCCTCAGCTGTTTTAAAATAAAAAGACCTTCAAAAAGGCATTTAATTTATCCAGGTGCTTTACTATTTGGGCAAGCAGTAACGAATGTTTTTGTCTCAGAAATTCCAGTAACATCAGTATTGCTCTTATACTCAATGGGGTCTTGAAGATTTTTTGTTAGTTTGGGGTTCTTTCTGTTAGACTCCTTATTTGTGGTGCTTTTGGAGGTGGATTTTGTTTTAGTTTTCAGTTTGTTTTTTTTTTTTTTTTTTTTTCTTTTTGTGTTTTTTGAGATGACCTCAGACCCCTTCACCATCCTATTCCCACTCAAAAGAGAGCTGCACCCTATTTGTGACTGCAAGATATGGAAGACTCAGTGCAGACACTGCAAAACATGAGAATCCAACATCCATATAAACATCAACTGAAGTCGACATATTTCAAAAGGTGGCCCTGTGTGTGTACAAAAACAAGTAAAATAAGTAATCATCTATTCATTTTCCTATTAGCTCCAATAGTTAAATGTGCCTTGTTAAAATGGTTAAAGATGTCTTGTTACCCCATTCCAAATAATGCACCTGCACAGAGACCATTAAAAAAAAAATGCAAAGAACTCCAAAAGCTTTCCATGAGTGAAAGCAAAGATCTAAAAGAAAGTGGTGAAGTTAACAATTAATGTGTCTTTTAAATGCCATTCTGCCTGTAATACTTCACTCATAAGTGTACCTGTAAGTAATCTATACAATAATACTTATAAAACAAATGCTGACCCAGCACAGCAGATTAGCAAGCAGCAGGGTCTGAGTAGCTGAATATTAACAGCTACTTCAAAAACAAACTAATGAGTTTCAGGTAACTAGACTAGGTTAATGGTGCTGCTACTTAAATGAAATGAAGAACAAGAGCAGGTCAGCAACATTCACAGAAAAATAAAATAGCATTTTGAAAGTATTTAAGATAAAAAGACAAAACAAGGTAACAGCCATATGGAAGTGCTTCCTAATTTTATTAAGGAATGCCTGCCTGTAGCAGTCCTAAAAGAACTGATCCCTCTGTTAACACTTTTTCAGTTTAAGTGAATTCAGTAAGCTTTTGAATGGCCTGATTCACCTGAAAACTTCACTAGACTGACCCAACACCTGTGGCCCAAATCCTGCAAAATTGCAGAGCTATCCAATAGTTTGGGTCCCCACACCTTTTCCATACACCTTTAATATTCAGGAATTAACAGAGACCACCAGGTTGATTTTCTAGCCCCACAACTGTCTTGATTTCTATCACAGAGTTTTGTGAATTAGATTGCAAGATAATGCATCATAGATACCATGCAGAGCTCTAGTAAAGGGACATTTAAACAGTCATTGGAACGTGTACCAGGCCAAAGTTCATTCACTGAATGGCAAACATGTCAAACTTCAAATCCTTAGTGTCAGATAAAAGGGAACATTAAGGAAGAAGTTCAAGCTCCAGGCACTTTAAAAGGAATATGGTGATACAATCCTTTCAGAGGTAACTCGTTTACAGCCAGTAACATTTCCAGAAGACACAGAGTAAAGCAAGAGACAATCAAGCTTGCAGAATGATGGAAGAGCATTCAGAGCACATTGTTGCTTCCTCTTGTTCTCTTTGCTTTAAATTCAATGCAGAATTTTATAGCCCCTTTGCACAAAGAGATGACCATATATTTTGTCCATAATTCTGAAGCAGTCTTTGTCCTATGTGTTGTGGATCTGTCTCTCATGGCACATAGATGACCTTGCTTCAGTGAGATAAAGAGAGCATACCCACTTCTCCCACTTCTGAGCAAACCACTTCTTAACCACCAGTTCTGAACACAGTGTAGTTCAGGAGTGAATTTGACTCAGGGCATGGAGAAGTGGGGACAGGGAAACCAACTTTCACTGGTAGCACAGGCTCCCTGTCACTCAGAACAAGCTCAGCTCCAACACACCCTCAGCAAGGCACAGAAGAGAGCAGAGGGATAAATAAGATTTGCCACTTCTCTGCAGCCCCTCCACCTCTACAAGGCAAGACACTCATATTGGGAGCTGTTGGATTATGAACTGAGGAAGATATCCTCCTCCTGCACCACTCCACTTGATAAAACCAATACTGAGCCACAGGGCTCACAGAACACCATTATAAGGACTGTGCAAAGCAAGGAATCATTAATGACATCTGGACATGAGCAAGAATCCAGGCCATGCTAAGGGAGGCAATGTAAAACGTTCCCTGTGAGAAAACACAGCCTAGCAAACTGGCACTCTGCCCTTCTCAAAATCTCAAGTGGTATTCAGGGGCAACCTTATTAGAGGATGCTAGAGTACTTCCACTGTTAAGCAGTCACAAGCACAGCACACTCAGCTCCCAAAGTTCATGGTATTAAAATAATAAATTAGAAACACTTGTCTCTCTGCAGAAGTGCCTGCAGCACAGTCTGGGAGAAGCAGCAGGAGGCAATGACAGTGCAAGAAAAGGGTACAAACAGCGGAAGGGAAATGTCGAGTCTATCAAAGGATGCTCCAGATAAACAAGGCTACTCTTGTCATGAACTCACAGGCTGTAGTGTGACATCATTATGAGCCTTCTACAAGAGCCTTGCCTGTGAAGCTTCTGCCTGACCCTTTCACACAGCGTACAGGTCCGTGGTGGAGCCTTCTGTGAGACTTTTTAAAGGTTTCATTCCATGAGGAAATGAAAATATATTTGTTTCAGTGTGCAAGACAAATTTAGACTCAATCCCACTTTAAATTCTACCTTGTTACCCATTCTGAACTACATTAAGCAAATCAACATAGTTCTAAAGTCCACAGCACGGTGTTCTGACTGTAGTATGATAATTTTCAACTGTGCTCCAGCTGTTTGACTGAATAATGTTCAAAGTCCCTGTGCATACTAGTTAGCACAGCAGTTCTCAAATAACTACTACTTGAACATCAATCAGGTGAGACAGAGAGAGATGTACAATCTAAGAACTCACTCTAACTGCACTGACTAAAATTACCAAGACATACATGGCCCTGAAGTTCCAATTCAGGTATCTAGTATTATAATGTTCTAAAACCTAGGAGTGTTTTACTCTATCCTGTATCAATAAAAGAATAATTTCCGAACAACTTCAAAAAGAGAAACAAAGCAATTAATAATTTTCAAATATAACTGACTAATCTTTCACAGTGTCCCCACCACAAACACAGTCACACATTGCTATACATAATATTATTTCTAGTATTGAAGGAAAGGGGCAAGGTCCATAGTGCTTCAATGGCCTCAAAAGGGTTTATTTTGTAAGCTCATGTTTTGCTTCTAAGAAATGCCATGTTCTTCATTGTTAGCTTTATACCATTTGGACTCTTAAGTACCTATCCCAATGAAGCAAACAGATGGAGGAACTACCAGTAGATACTTTCTCAAGAAGAAATTGGGAAGCTCATCTTAGCTATCCAATTTTGAAAACCTTATTTCTGAGTTCCCCAAGTGGGATACCAGAGTTTAAACGGTGGAATTGCCAAATAAATCTGCTTAGCATTGAATACTTTGAGCAGGCTAATTCAGTTGGTAAGGCTGGTAATGAATGTCTGTAATGATGACAAGGATCCTGATGAAGTACCACTGTGCACTGTACAGGCACAGCCTGTATAACCAACTGATCTGTAGGCAAGTAGCAGACTTTTCTTTCAAAGAAGCATGCTTCTTTACATCCAGCTGGAACCTCTGGTATAAGAAGGCTGTGGATCACAAGAAAACTGAACAAACATCTCCAATCTTCAAATCTAGACATAACCAAAGAAAAAGACAGGCAACTCCTGGAAATCGAGGACATATGGTAGCCCTAGCATTGTACAATGCCCATCAAAGGCAACTATCCTATAATACAAAGAGCAATGCTGGTACTTCCACAGAGATAAATTTATAGAATCATAAAACTTTAAGGGGTTGGAATGGACCTTATAGATTACCTAGGTCCCTGCCAGGGAAGGATAGAAACACCACCCACTAAATCAGGTTGCTCAAGGCCTTATCCAGCCTGGTCTTGAACAGTGTCAGGGTTGGGGCATCCACAGCCTCTCTGGGCAACCTGTTCCAGTGTCTCGCCACCCTCACAGTAAAGAATTTCTTCCTAATATCTATAACATAAATTTCCTCTCTTTGAATTTGAGCCCATTACTCTTTGTCCTATCACTACAGTTCCAGATGGAGAGTCCCTCTCTGGCTTCCCTGTAGGCCCCCTTCAGATACTGGGCACTTGCTATGAGGTCTCCACATAACCTCACAGCAACCTCTTCTCCAGCCTGAACAGCTCAATTTTCTCAGCCTGTCCTCGTAGGGGAAGTGCTCCAGTCCTCTTATCAACTAAAGGTAGCTTTTTGTTTGGCCTTATTACATACTTAGTAATCACTTATTGTATAAAAGAGGACATCATGTCACAATGAATTAAAGTTCACCCATTAAAATCTGGCCTACATGCTCATTCCCTCTTTCCCCCAAAGCAACAGTATGTCTCAAAGTCCACATCCACACAATGTCAAATACACATTTCTGGCAAGAATACCTTGAGTGCAGCTTTGTTCAGTTAGCAGTTTTGACCATCCTGAAGAATTTTTTAACAACCATAGCGAAGCATGACTTAAAAAATGTATCATAGTGGAATGAATTTAAACATGCTCTTAAACTGCTAGCTGTAAAAACATACTGAATTGTTGAAAGTGTGCATTCTGTCAAACTCTGCCCTTCCTACAGATTTTACTAGTAAACAAATAACAACAGTTACCTCAATGCAGCAGCTGGTGTCTGTGCCAGAACAGAGAAGAAAAGAGCAGTGTCAGTTAGAATTCAGCTGCTATGCCAAAATGATTTTTATGCAGCTTTAAATCACGTTATAGAAAGATAAAAATATTTACTGTTTATAATTGTATCACTGAACAACAAATTGGACCCTACTGAATTAGACTCTGTGCAAACACATAGTGAAGAAGAGGTGCCTATTCCAAACTATGTAAAATCCACTTACACAAGTCCGTGCTTATTACAGGTGCACTCCATCCTTTAGACACCTAATAAGGTTAATGATGTATATTAATAAAGCTCACCTCTCAGGTCTCAAAAACAGTATCAAAACCACTATACTGTTGGATAGCTTGGGAAAACCAAAGAAAACCCTGAATACAACCTCAAAGCTTTGCCGTGCAGAACTGAAGGGCAAGGCAGGGTGCAAGGGTGGCTCTAGGGCAAAGCACACGGGCAGGAGGCGGGGAGCCAAAGGCACTCGGGGGATGGATGCCAAGCCCGGGGACCCCTTGCCCCAGGGGGCAGCCAGGATATTTGGGACAGACAGGCGTCACCGGAGCGCTCTGCCTGGCCAAGCCGAGAAAACGGCGGCAGCAAACGGAAAGCACCGATTGAACCCGAAGAGCTCGGGGTTTAAATGACAATTTTGGACTCCAGAGCGGGTTGACACGGTACCGAACCGCTGTACCGACCCCAAAACTCAGCCTAAGCAGGGCAGACACACTGCGGCGTTTCCGCAGCGGGGCTCGGCGGGGCTGCGGGAAGCAGGGTCGGGGCGGGAGGCGCGGCCGCCCCGCTCCCCTCCCACGCTCCGCAGGGTCGGGGCGGGAGGTACCGTACCGGCGGGCAGGAGGCATTCCAGCGGCGTGAACGCGCGCTCCATGGCCCCGCGAGACGGGCAGGCACACGCCAAAGGCACGGAGAGCCGGGCGGGACCGGCGGCGGGGGGGCAGGCGGGGGGCAGGCGGGGAGCAGCCGTGCCCCTTCCCGGGCTCCCCGAGGAACGCCTGTAGCCACACGGCCGCGGCTGCGCCCGCCCTTGCAAGCGGCGGCCCTGCCCGGGTACCTTCGGCCGCGCGTCCTCCTACATCCCCCGGCTAGGGCCAGGGCCAGGGCCAGGGCCAGGGCCAGGACCACGACCGGGACCGGGACCGGGACCGGGACCGGGACCGGGACCGGGACCGGGACTGGGACTGGGGATGTGCTTGGCACCGGGGCGACAGGGCAAGCCGAGGGAATCGATGACCACCGCAATCCGTTACTCGGCGGTTGATTCAGCAGCGGGGGGAAAAGGCGGGAGGTGTTGATTGTCAGCGGCGAAGGCCTATGGGCCCTCGCTGAGGGGCGTGGCTAAGGGAGGGCCCCGCCCCCGGCAGCGCCTGTGCGCGCCCGGGGCGGGAGCGAGGAGGGGAAAGGGACAAGGAAGGGGGCGGGAGCGCCAGGGAGGGAACAGGGAGCCAGCGAAACTGTACCCGGCCTCTCTGGGCATCTGAGCAGTGCCGACCTCGGTACAGCAATGCTCGGGGAGGCCGGGAAGGGCCGCGAGCACCTGCGGCGCAGTATCGAGCGTTTGGCTCGCAGTGAAAGTCCTCAGATCGCTTTCAGCCCATGGAAACTGGAGAATAATAAAAACTGTGCCACGAGGGCTCGTGCCCTCGCATGCCGCCTGTGTGCCGGCGCCCTCGAGGTGCAGGGAAAGCCGTGCCGAAGGGCTGGCAGCATCCCGGCTCGGCTGTCCCCGCCGATGCCCTTCCAGCTCGCCCAGAATGATGCGGCATTCCTAGGTGCCGCTTAAGTTTCAATTAATATCATTTCAATAAGATCACAAAACTTTTGAAATTCGTAGTTTCTCCTCGCTCAGAACTCTTAATTGGGGCGTTAATCATCTTTAGGCATAAAATGAACAACACTGCTAAATTTAGGTTTGCTCTGGGAGGGGGCAGGTTTTGACCCCTCAAATGTGTCAATAACGTGTTTTCACCTCCTGGACCGGCCTTTGTCCCTGCAGGTACCCCTCTTCACCCGCTCCATCAGGGACAGGGCGGCATCGCCTCGCATCCAGCGTCGCTCCCCTCTCCCGGCTGCACGGAGCTGAGCTGGCACGGACGCTCTCCCGGGAGCTCGGAGGGAGCGCAGCGGCGCGGGGCCCCGCAGCAGAGGGCAGCAGAGGAGCGCCGGTCCCTCCCTCCATGTCTTCCTCCTCCCATTCTTCCCTCCATCCAGTCCGTCCGTCCGTCCGCTGCCCCGGCAGCGCGGCTCGGAGCGGCCGGGAGCGCCCGCAGAGCCCCGCTCGGAGCCGCTGCGCCGCTGTTCGGGCGTGCCCTGCACCGCGGGGTGGGACGAGACGGGAGGACAAGGTCTCCTTCTAGAGGCGTTTGGAGAAAGCGTGAGCGAGGTCCATAGGCTAGTTGCACTCAGGGGTATTTTCCAGCGTAATAATTATGTGATTGCCTGTCAGTGAGAGTTTCCAGTCAAATCGAAGGGAAATGGGACCAACACGTCAGCCCACTGCTCAGTCCGTCTTGTTAGTCTGAGATTCACACTCAGATCAACATGATTTCAGTGACTTCAGGGGTGGGCTAGTCTGGGCCACATTTTTAGGACAAGAGGGAGTGGCTCCAAACTGAAAGAGGGCAGGCTTAGATTGGATATTAGGAAGAAACTCTTTACGGATTTACAGGGAGGTGAGGCACTGGAACAGGTTGCCCAGTGCAGTTGTAGATGCCCCAGCCCCGGGAGTGTTCAAGGCCAGGCTGGATGGGGCTCTGAGCAATCTGGTCTAGCAGAAGGTGTCCCTGCCCACAAAAGGGATATTTGAAATGATCCAGATGACCTTAAAGGTCCATTTCAATCCATAACATTCCAGGATTCTGTGGTTACCACTTTGACTGTAGGTGCACCTTTGGTTTTAATGGTGCAAGCACCAAACCTTTGCTTAGACCTTTCAGCCCTGCCAGCTATAAGAGACTACATTGTATAAGCAATTCTGGTCCACAAAGACTGATAGAAATTTAGAAGTATTGGAAGCCTTCATGCCTTGGCAATGAGAGAAATGAGAGGTTATTGGGAAACAAGGAAAAAATATTAAGGGCATCAAAAGATTATTGTTGTTTACACTATAGAAATAGAAAATGGTTTGTTATGCTTTTGTGCCATTTAAAATTTTATTTCGTCTCCATTGAGGACTTGAATTTCAAAGGCACTTAGGACGTTGGTATCATCTCAGTGTCCTTCTTCAAGCAGGTTAAAAACAACCAGCATTAGGAAGAAGCAGCTTGCTGTCTTTTCCAAGAATGGAGACCATGTGGGGACTGCCATGCAGTTGGCCAATGCTCTCCTCCTCTTAATTATATTCTCTTCCACTCTGTCTCCCCACCCTGCTTCCTTTCAATTTTGACAGGCACTTACCAATTGCCTGTTAATACTATTAAACCTTCTCCAGGATAGCTTGTTTTTCTTCTTCTTCTTTCAGTGTCTCTGTCACTATTTTTTAAATCGCTCTTGAGGGGGTACCATCTGCTACAAATAGTTGCTGATGAGCAGGTTCTTATGCATGAGAAGAGTCATACGTGCTCGGAGGGAAGGTCCAATTCAGTCAGAGCCCTGTTCCTGGTAGTGTTCATTTACAAGTCTTTGTCCTCCTGTTTCCCTCTTCAATTTTTTTTCTTTTTTTTTTTTTTTTTTTTTCCTGTAAATGCAACAGTTTCCATCTCTCCATTCCCTTCATGTCCCAGAAGATGCTTTTTCCACCTCTGTCACATCTGGGCTTCCAGGCAATCCTTTACCAGCCACAGCTGCAAAAAAGTAATTGTAGCTCTCTCTGCTAATCATAGTAATGCATGATTCATCACAATAGCATTGCAAAGAGAAATCAGTCTTGAGAGACCAGGCTGGTACTAGTGTGCTTTAAATCTCTTCAAGATGAGCAAGGGTCTGCAAGGTAAGGCAAACTGCCAGCCCACTGCACAATTAGGCAAAGGGCAAACAAGGCAGACACTTCTCTCCCTGAACTCAGTCATTCTTTCACTGCTCTTTCCTTCAGATACAAATCTCTCATCCAGAGTTTAAAGCTCTTTTTCAGAATCAGCTCCACAGGAATAGTTTTAGTAGATGCTATAATGCACTGATTTTGAAGGCAGGACCTGACAGCTATTTAATACTGTTTATCAGAGCCTAACAAACGTATCTAGTAGAGGAAATGTAGAGAGCAAAATTAATAACTCCGTGCAGACTGGCACATTGTCTAATGGATAGTCCCTTAAGAACACTGAGCAGTCAGGAGGCTGATTTGCTGTTTTGAAAAATAAGCACTTTCAATTCCTTTTTGCACTTTACATCTGTGCTAGGACATTCATTGAATTATCCTGTGAAAGGCTACCATTTAATAAATGTAGTGATGTTTTTCTTGTCACACATGAGAAATTCCTCAGTAACTATTGTAAATATTACACCTGTTTTTCCAGGTAGTGTATAGATTAAGCAATACTTTTTTCCTCTAGCTGGATCTCAAACTAAACCTTTTCCCCTGTTCTTTTCCTCTGGTTGTGCATGTCTATATTACTTTTCAAGATTTGCAGAACTGTGTACAGAGAGACTATTCAAAAAAGACATCCCCGGAGCACGGATATTGTGCTTTGATTACTACTGTCTCCTCTGATTAGCTAAAAGGAGGGCAAGTGACCTCAATCCCAAGTGAGAAAATAAACAGGCAAGCAGATGTAGTTCCTGAGTGACAGATGGGGCTGTCTGACAGAGAAAGTGTCAGAATGACAGGCAGGAAGGGTTGAGGGAGTGTTCACACCTTTTAAACTTCCTCTGGTAACTAAGCAGCCAGTCATGCCTCTCACCTGAGATATTACCCATTAAGTTTGTACAGGCTTGATGACTGGACTTCACAGAGAGAAAATGCAATTTATATATTTCACAGAGAGAAAATGCAATTTACATATATTACTGTATACATTTCTATATGTAAAAGCTTATTCCTAGCAGACTCCAGATTGCTTCCTCTTCTTTAGGAAAACTATGCTGAGAAGCAGTCAGTAGGGCAGCTTCTGTGGAACACAGTTATGACATTATTGGCACTGCTTTTCAGCACCACTGAAATTGATCAGGTGGGAAGGTTTGAAGGGTAATTAAGAGGGCAGCAGCTTTTATTTACTCATAACATCTCCTGGGACTTAGCAAGGGAAGAAAAGGGAAGTTGAATTGCTAGGGGATTTACACAATGGGGCTAAAGCCTGCAGTGTTTGCTGTTCTTTCTTAGGATGATCAATCTCTGTGTATCCCGGTACAGATACACTGCTGAGGCTAACTTGTAGTCGCATTAGTTGCTCTCAGAATTTCTTTTCCTTCTTTCAGATAGACTAATCTAATTGAGACTGAAAGATTTAGAGGTATTTGGGGACTTTGTCCAGCAAAATGATAGGACATGTCTCTAGAATTCACATCATAATGCCTCTCTCCCAGATGAAAGTCAAACCGGCCTGGTAATGCCAGACATGATCATTTAATGCTTTATTTTTTGCCCCCTCCTTTCTTACATTTTTCACCTAAATGAGAATCATATATCTGTGCTTGACTGAAAGTACTTCAGGTTCTGTTCAAGGGCTATGGCAGATTTCACTAATTGGCGTTCTGAAGCCTTCTGATTGGGAATTAGGTAGAATCAAAACTACCTGGGTACCTCCAGAAGTCCCTCTTGGTGATGTCTGAAACAAGCTGCTTGTAAAACAGGGGGCATTTGTTCCTCCAGCTACTCTAATTTTATTGCTAAAACAGAGCAATCTGTACGAGGCTGGCAATCAGGATTCATGGAACATGCAAATGTTAAGAATACTTTCTCCTTCTCTCCACAGCTTAGCTGTATACTAAAGGGAATCCAGAGTTAAAACTAGCAAGCTGGGATGGTTCATTCTGGTACCAATTCCAGCATTTATGCAGAATAATAAGGTGAGAATGTTTAGCTAACTCAGCTGTCTGATTGTCTGTACATCCCTAAGTGCTTGATAATTCAAAAAACGCAGGCATAAATAGATAAACGGGATGCTTTATTATAGACATTATATCCTTGCAGTTCTCCTGTGCCAGCAATTTAGGTCCTCACAACCTTCTCAAAACTCAAATACCAATTTGAAAGGTACAGTCATTGAGTGGAAAAAAAAATACCTGCAAACACAGGCAGACAGAATCTAACACATATACTTGTTAAGTCCAGGTCCTGTAACAATTAATGGAGTCAACTTCACATTTGTTTTGTTTCCAGTCCTGAAGAGATTATGAAACTGTAAAAAAATATAATGTAAGTGCAATCTGTTTCTGAAATGGTATGGAGCAGGCTGGACATAAAACATATTAATTATTTTAGGCCATAAAGTAAAGCAGAAGAAAATAGTGAAATAATCCTGTGGCTCACCAGGCAAGACACTGCATTCGGAAGACTTGGGTTTTATTCCTCTCTCTTCTACTGGCATGTGTAGATAGAACCAAACCCCATGGATCCATAGCCTCTAGTGTATATAATGGCTTAGGAATTAACTTAGCTTTGAAGAGATCTAGCTCATAGCATTCTGTGCCTTTGCTGCCTCATCTGTAGAATGGCATCAATAAGATATACCCATACTTTTAAATCAACCTAAGATCAACAGCCAAATACAAATGATTTTGTATTACTAATGAATAGACAGATGGCATTTGTTTAAGAATCAATTCTATACAAATTGAGAAGAAGATTTATTATGATAATCAACAATGTTCTGTCATGAAGATGGATGAAAGATAAACTTTGGAAAGAGGATTTTGTCTTGAAGTGATAACTTTTAGAAATAACATTTGCATCCAATCAGATGCTATCAAGACACTATGGACAGCAGTAAGCAGAGATTGTGCAGGCTTATACCTATGATTATATTCTTGACTTCATGATGTCAGGAGACTCTGGATTCTCAAGATGATAGGCAAGCTGTTTGACTAACCTGGCAAGGAATTCCTGGGAGGCCTTGGCTATGGTAACCTGGCAGCACAAGAAGAGTTAAGTAGGAGCAATCCAATGATTTGCTGCACTCTATTCTGCCTGGAAGAATTGTCTTATTTTGACTGACATGTAAAGGAACTTTCATTGTCTTATCAGTGTGCGACAACCTATGTGGAGAACCACTCCACAGATTCCTCTCAGGATCTTGTCTCCAGCACAGCCTAATTTCTCTTATAGGTGCATTCCATAGCACTGAAATAAGGCTGTGGTTTTAGTTCTTGATGTCTCCACCCTGCGTTTTGTCAACTCTTCTACAAACAGCTCTCTCAGTAGGTGAACCAAGGAAGCAGCATTTGGGAAATGAATATTGTGTGTTTGGACTGGGTGTGAGGTGTGATGAATACTGTCCTGGGTCACTGGCCATGTCCAGTGCATTAAGAGTGATAGAAAGCAAGTTGCAGTAGCTCCACACAGTGGTTTATCAGGTTCTCATCCCTATTCCATGGGAGTGAAGCAGTCTTGTAAAACTGCGAAGGGCAACATTTACCATTAGTCATTTGAACATGCAGGGCAGTCGAGGTGACCTTAAGGCTGTAGAGATCAGAAGGTGAATAGTGGCTCATGATAAGAACAGGGCAAGGTCCTGCTCACTAATCTTTGTTGTCACTTCTGCCTTGGCTGGGCTGACTTTGGCCAAGGACTGTATGGGATTCTCCATGGTGGTAACTTGCCAGGGTGATCAAAAGTGTGGCCATTGATAACTGGCATTTATGTTTACTGTAATGACCTCTCCAAGTTACTGTTCTAAGTCATCAAAGTAAGAGAAGAAATGTTTAGTCCTGAAAGGACCTAAATCTGTCAGGGCTAGTGTTATTGTGAGGGGAGAGCCACTTAGAAGGATCTCTGGAATGGAAATGATGGGAGGCACCCAGCTGCTTCAGTGTCTTTGTTAGGTTCCATAAAACTGGCAGTACTGTCTGAGGAGCTGTTTAAAAGGCAGCAATAGAGAAAAAAATAATGGCTGCAATTCCGTCCCGCTAGTCTGAACAAAGCTGCCTGAGCCTGCCCTTTCCTCAAAGGCTAAATCTGTTACAACTTGCTTGCTAATTCTGTCGTTGGGTCCCAGGTGGAGAGAAAAGGACATCCTGCTGGGACAGAGGGCAGTCCTCAGATATACCTACTGGAGTTGTTATGTGAAGAAAACAAGTTCTTCTCTCATTTGTACAACCTTTCTCAACTAGCAACTGCATGCCTAACTGGAGATGCCTGCTATTAACTCTTCTTTAATTGAGAGGAAAAAAAAAAATCCTGAGACACCCTATGGAACAATGAAAGACCCATAGCAAAAGAGCATTACACAAGGCACAGTGTGTCATTTATTCACATGTTTTAGATGCTGCTACTTGTGGACATGCATACAGGTGTGCACATAGATAAATATGGTGCATCTTTTTTTTAGTTTTGTTGCTTAAGTTAGCTGTAGGCTGACATATGATAGAGTTCAGGTTTAAATCTTCCAAGTAAAACACTTTGAAAGCAAACCTATTAAGGCTAATAGAATGAACTTACAATGCCCGTGGTTAAGAAGGAGGGGGAAGTAAGACACTCAGTAAATTGTTCACCAAATAGCCTGTCACCTCTTAGTCTGCAGCTGAAGCCCTGCCGATGGATCATTCTGTTATCTTTAATAAGCTTAATTTTAAAGTGGTATGCACATCAGATCTAAAATATCTATGTCACTTTTGTTATCTGTGATCCTTGGTCTATCTTAAATATGTTAATTAAGAATATATACAGTCTATGAAGGTTCAAAAGCAGTATACATACAAAGCTCACCTAAAAATGCTTAAAATTAAAAAAAAAAAAAGATATTTCTGTTCTTTAAGCTAGTCCATGCATAAAAACTAGTGCAGTCTTACAAATGTACAAAGTAATTTCTAGAAAATGTGTTTAAAGTAGAACAAGCTTACCAAGTCAGTTGTTTGGGAGTTTTATACCACTCCATCATAGCCATTTACTTGAAGCTTAAGCTCAGATTTTCCAAGCCTCTAATACAAATTAGAGCCTTATGAGATTTTTGCTGTACTTGATTACATTCTTCCCGCAGGTACTTTATCACCTTAGAAAATTCATCCAAGTATTTTAAGACCTTTTAAGACAAACTACCACTTGCAGCTGGGCTGCTCATGCATTTGATGAAACATGCAGCACATTTTTACTCCTGCCCAAGCCCTGCTTTTCCTAGTCTCCCCTTTAAGAAATTGTGCTTAGCGTGCCACAACATCAATCACATTTGCTTGACACCATTTCATAGAGTCATAGAATGGTTTGTGTCAGAAGGAACTCCAAAAATCATCTAGTTCCAAGCTCCCTGCCATTTCAGATACTTTAATTCCAGTGTCCATTGCTGAAGTAGCTCCTACTCCAACAGTTCCAAGCCACGTCCTGGCTTCTACTGCAGGAATATTCTGGGTCTTATAAGAGGCATTACTAAGAGGTTTCTCACCATGAAATCCAGATACCAACGAGGAAGATGTTTCAAACTGAGATTCAGTATGTGTCAGCCCAGTCATAGGGATATAATCACTAAAGATCACTAAAGCAATATTATTATTCACATACCACGGCTCTGCCTATGAGCCTTAAAAGACAGACAGAAGGTTGACAGCACAGCTTGGAAAAGGAAGATATGGGTAAAGTTACTAGCACAGAGCTCAAGGGTATTCTCTTCCTCTCTGAAGTAGAAGTCAAATGGGAAGACCAAACCTAACAGCAAGCTATGGCAGCTTGCAACTGCTTAAGTACCTAAGGATAACAGAATTTCAGCAAACTTACTTTGTTTGTTACTTACTTTGATGTTAGCAGGTGCTCATTTGTAAACAAAAGTTTATCACATCCAAAGCACTCCTTATGAAAATGTGATGTGTACTTTTGCCTGATAATAAAGAAAATAAAATAAAAATAAATAAACAAATACTTTTCCACGGAGTTGCCCCTTACTAATGGAAACTGGCTAGGAATCTATTTAAAAGAAGAAACCCAGAAAATACTGGATGAACTCTAATGACCTTAACAGGTGACCTGGCCCCTGATAAGTCACAGGTGTACTAATTACCAAAGGAGAGTAACAGCCTTGCCCTTAATGGCTCACAGCTGTAAGTAATAAAGTGTGAAAAAAGGGGTGGGTTGGCTAGCCAGGGAAAACATTGAGGAAAAGGACCTGGAGAAAAAGGACCTTGAGGTGGTAGGGGAGCTTCTTCTACCCTCTCCTTACCTCAAGTATGAAGACCCATTTGGAAATGGAAGGTAAGAACCTTGCCCCTCTCCTCTCCTTGAGTATGAAGAGCCATTTGAGGGAGACGAGATACGGTATGTGCAAGGTTTTTACCTTCCATTTCCAAATGGCTCTTTGTACTTGAGAGGAGAGGGGCAAGGTTCTTACCTTCTGTTTTCAAATGGCTCTTCGTACTTGAGGGGAGGAGAGGATAGTCATACTTTCTGCAGTGCCTATGGTAATTTAAAAGCATCCTGTATATTTGAATACAAGCTTGTCATCAGAGCATAATATATTGCCTCAATAGTAAATCAAATTATGGGAATGATGTGGAAACATTTTTAAAAGTCTCTGTTATTCAGAAACCCTAGTCATATAATACAAGATGAAGAAACAACCTCAGTGCTATATTTTAAGGTTAAAATTATGTTTTAGTCTGTTTTTCAAAGGAAAAGATGCTTTTCAAAATTTCAGAAAGTAAATAAAAGGGATTTGTATACATGACATCATGGGGAAAGTTAAGAAAAAGAACATTTTGTTATCTCTAGGAATTTCTTAATTTACAGCTGAGTTTTTATTAATGTTGAGAGTGGAACAGATTTCTTCCAGTTTCATGATAAAAAACGTGATGAAGAAAAGAAAATAGAGACTCACCTGTTAAAGACACCAGAGAATCCTTCTGGACCTACTCACTTTCTGAGCTTTGCAGTATGGAAGAAAAGATTTGTTAAGTATTTACAAATCATTACAGTGACTATTTTAGCATTTCAGCCAAGTAAAAGAGAATGGAGTTTGGGATTGAAGGGCAGAGACCTAGTAAATGAAAGCTTTGACAAGGAATGTTGAAGAAAGGGAAAGTCCAATTTACCCTTGAGTAACAACACGGGTAATGTCTCACTTCTGCTAATCAGAGGGTGAGGCATTAAGTTTTATTTTGCTTCAGCTTGTTAGAATCAGAACAAAAGGCAAGTCCAAATATGTTAGTTCAGCGAAATATTGTGCATCAAATTTACTTTTCTTGGGTTATTTTTTTAGTATCAAAATCTTATGATCAGAAGTTTACACGTTATTGGTTGAGCTAAGAAATAATTTTTACTCTAGTTATTATTTTAGCAGTCCAATAGTCCACAATGATGTCATTAATACAGAAAAACTGAATTGATGGTGCAGTTACGTTTTTTATACAAAATTAACTAATACCAATCCAGTTTACTGTTTAGGTGTACCTCTGAGTCCTAAGCTTGACTGTTTGTCTCCCTCATCTCACAGTGATGGTGGGGAGTCACATCAGTAGTATTCTGAAGTCCTTGCTGGGAAGACCTTAATAGTGGAATTTTGTTCCTGTTCAGTCTCAGGGCTTCTTGTGACTAATTTTGTTCATTTTCTCCTCCCAATCTCATTCTTCATCAGCTCCCAGCCAATGTTTGGAAGTTGCACAACAGGCTCACTTAAGCAAAGGGCTGCTGTTATGTACACCGGGACAATGAAGTCTGTCAGTCCTTTGTTGTCCATGAGGTTCATAGCAGAAGCCCATCAACTTTGGTGGCTGCTGGCAAGCATTAAGCCAGCTACAACAAGCCTAGACCAGTGCAAACCCACTTAATTCCTGAGACCCTGTGCTGTCAGGTCGACATAAATCTGTAGCCTTTTACTAGTGATTGCAAAAAGTCATATTCCCTGTCCTAAAAGAGCCCAAATAATTCTTACTGGGCTACAATTTATGCCATATATAATTGATTAATATATAAATCAGCCAGTATGAAGATAAGATAGCCATTAAAGACTGGCTGTTTGGAGCTATTCCCCAAGGTGATATCACAATGGCTGTCATTCACATTATCTCTGCAGTGCAGCAGGTGGGATGCTCAAGAAATCTGTCTCTTTTTTTGTCTATAACTGAATTTGATTTTAAAAATGAAGAAAGTAGCTCATAATATGCTTTTTTTTTTTCCCCCCCTCTTCTGTTGCAAACACAGCTCCTCTTCAGTAACTTCATCTGCGACTCCTGTAGAGGGATGGACATAATAAATACAATGAGCTAACTTGAAAAATGAACAATAGTAATGAGAAGTAAACTATAAGTTTAATGAAGTAGGAAATCTGGCTTCATTAGTTGCAGGGTTCACAAGACTGTTTAATGTATAGCACCTTAGGGTGGATAAAAGTTGCTCAGAGCCTTTCCTAGAGTGGTTACAAAAATTAAGATCCTCAGTGTGATTGAAAATCCCCTTCCTTTGATGATGGGTCTCAGTGGGCTGAGATGTGTAAAATCCAGTAAATAAAGAACTCTGTCATAATAGGGCATCAATAACTCTTGTACTGGATTACTGTATAATAAACATGATGCTTTTAGTTTCACTAAATTCTTTTGGTAGTTAAAAAGAAATCAAACCTCCAAATTAGTCCACCTCAACCAACAAAAATGGATACAATAACAGCTAATCCAAGGGAACTGCATCCCTTCACAAAGAGCTTAGATTTCATTGTGCTCATTTCCTACCGTCCAGCTGACAGCACATTATTACTTTTCCTTTTGGATGCCTGATGGAGAAGAAAATTCAGGATGTATGTAGAGCAGTGTCACTAACAGTACCATCTAGCAGGAACTCTACCAGCACTGCAGGATCATGAAACATTTCTTTGCCTACCTATTGGTAATTTCAAGACCACTTCCAAGTATTAATCCCTTCAAATAAAGAGAATGGGCAGGTTAGAAAGAGAAAGAAGCAACTAACCACCAAACAAAATGAAATTGATTGAAGCAGTTCATATCTTTACCCAATCTTTTATGCTTTAAACACTGCCTTTGAAATGAGATGACCAGGACTTGATCAGTGGACAGATCTCTGACATAGTCCAGGAACAGGGATATTTAAATCATATGGAGAAAAGGCTGGAAAATACTGAAAGTACTGTTTAATCCTCCTGAGCACACACAAAAGAAAGAGAGAGAGAGATGGAAGACTGTTGTTTGTGTTTTAAAGATGCATATACCAGGAAGTCTGATCTGGCTATTTGTCTTCTGAAATGATGGTATTAGAACATCTTTTCCCCCTCCACTCTCCATCCCATCCATTCACTTCAAATCTTTTCAAAGTCAGAAGCTATACTGCTATCTAAATCCACAAAGCACCATATGTTACTCTTTCCCTCTTCTTGGCTTATAGCCAACACTGATTATTTTGGACAAAGCCCTTCATACCACCATTGCTCCTGTGAGTATAAATTGTAATCACTGTTCATTTGTCTCCTACTATTGAAGCTGTGTAAATTGGACCATCGCACCATTCAAATGAAGACAAATTTTCCCAGTTCCGACTTATTATTCATTTCCACAGCAACTTCTCATCAAAAAGTTGTATCCACATGGTTATGAAAAGTGGGCTTAAACTTGGAATTTCATTAGTGTTTACTTAAAAGTGCTAATACCACTGCCAAAGACTATTTGAAAGGAATTAATTCTCCTCCCAATATCTTTTAAAACTTGTTTCTATAGTAAGCAGATCATAAATCTAACCTCAGTGACTATTTAAAACAAGCTCAATTTAGTCAACCCTTAATTTCCAGCAGCAACAAATCAGAATTTAACCCCTTAATTAAGCCTGAGCTCAAAGTTTGATTTGGAAGAGGGTCTGAGTAATGCTGGAGCTGCCTACAAGGGTACTCAGCTGGAGACTGAGCTTCTTGTCTGTACTCCAGTGAATTGATCAGTTGTTAAGTGATTTAGACAAGATTCTCACTGCTTAGGAAAAAAAAAAAAAAAAAAAAGAAGGAAATATCTGTTAAAGTTTCTGCATAGAATTACTTTTGGCATAGCAATCTATATAGTGTAAGTAAAGAACTTGTCAGTTCTTTGCTTTGTCTCTATTAATCTTTTGTGGCTGGTCTTCATGCCTAATATTATATCACAGCTTTTGTCTGCACCACCAAAGCTCCCTTCTGCTCACCAAGGAGGACAATCAGATAACCAGTTTCAAAAAGAGCTTTCTATATGTATTTCAATGAGCCAATTCCTTTTTTCCCCTCTTCAAAAGTTAGAACTTACTTATCCAGTGTTTTAAAAACCTAGGGAAATTCTGATGCAATAAAAGGTGAGGCAACTGGCGTGTCTGGGAAAGTGAATCCTTTTGAGAGAAATTCATACAAGTGCTTGAAGAGGAAGAAAGTCAAGAAAGTGCTGTGTAAATCTGCAATGTTCACAGGAAAAGGAGAAAAGTCAGAAAGTAGTAGTAGAAAGTAGTAGATTTAAAATAACTGGAAGGCCCTCGTAGCAGCATTATGAGTCAGAGTTCTTGGTTACCATGAGAATAGTGGTAGCAAGAAAATACAAGGCAATTTGGTATTGGTTTAAAACTGTCCAATCTCCTCATCCAAATCAATCTAAATAGGTTCCACCAAGTTCCCAATCAACTATCTCTCTTCAAAATGCATCTTCCTTGTCTAGAACAGTGAACACTGAAACTTGTGCTAAGCACCAACTGATCTTGAACGAATAATGACCTTTCAAACTAGTGAATGCTCTAGATGCAAAAGATTCCAATACCTTATAAAAACCAATAAATCACCTATACACTACTCAGCTATAAACCTATGCACTAAAAGAAAGATGCATCTGGAACAACATACAGTTACTTTGCTATTTGGTATTAGTTTAAAAAAAATGAAAAAAAATCCTAAGTATTAAATCAATAAATTAAATCTAAAATAGGTAAAAATTAGTATAAATGCACACAGAATAGAGTTATTAAATCTCAAACTCCCTGTTTATGAGGAATAGTAATCTTGCATTTACAAAAGGGACAGTAGAACTGCTTAAGAGCAGTCAGAGTTCCTCATGTGTATGTTGTCAAAGATCTGGTTCCTCAACATGAATTTTCACTATGATTTTCTGTAGTTCTCATCCCTGATTTAGAATGAGGAGTTCCCTTGTAGTCCTGAAACACTGTCAGCACCCAGTTTCAAGTACACATCAAGGCAGAGTGTCAATTCTGTTGCAGAGCATAAATGGAGATAGGTGCAAATGGCAAATCATGGTTTGCTAAATAAGCAAAGCAATGCCTAAATGCTCACTAAAATGCAGACATTTCCATACTTCAAAAAATAATCTACTTTAATCGCTTCTATTACTACAGAAAACTGAAAAGCAAAGTAATACAATGCTATCACTTCAGAAGATGGAAATGCTCTGATGGATTTAGCTGGATATTAACAATCACAACGCCAGAGCTCTCTAGTCATATATCTCACTTAAAGCCGTATTTCTCACCTAAAGCCACATAACAATTCTGGGCAAAGCTTCCAACCCCTGTTTGCAAACAATTAAGACCAAACTGCAAAAACATTAAGGTCAATTAACAAAACAACAGACCTCCCCCTTCCACTCAAAAAAACACCCCTAACACAAAAAAGGCAAAACCCCAACCAAAACCAACCCAAAGGATATCCCAAGAATTTAAGAAAGCTTAATTAACACTTTGGAGAAACAAATTTGAAGGTGTTACATTCTGTAAGGATTTGTTATGTTCTGACTAGTCTATGGAGAAATAAGGCCTCTAATTATATTAATGATGATGTTCCATGCTGTATGTATGTGAACATTATTTCCTCAAACTCTACTCTCCAAACCTACTTGAGATTTTAAATCTGTGCAACTTGAATAACAGATCTTTGTTATAAGGTGCTATCAAAAGATTTATGCTTTAATACACTTCCAGGCATTTTTCTTCTAAACTGTCCTCAATAACATTTTTGCAGTATATTTCCTGAGTGAATTTATTTTATTCCAAGGTGGGAGAAAACACAATATGCCAGCTAGCATCACAAGTAGAAAATTTTGCTCCAGCCAGCAATCTGAAATGAGGCACTCTAAAGGTACACAGGGTTTGCACAGGAAAGAGTATGAAGTTGCCTTATGAGAGGTGTAGAAATAAAGGTGGCTGTGTAGAAAACATATGTTAGACAAGCCGGTTTTCCTTCATGTCGTGCATCAGTAAAGAGATTTTTACAAACCAAACAAACCATAGACCCAGAGCATATTATGAGAGACACCTTTATAGCGAGTCAGTAGTAGCTATACTCATTGGTGTTGTCTTCCTACCTTTGAAATTTGTTCTTTGTTCCTCACAGCACAGACAACAGAGTTCATGAAATCTTCGCCAGTCTACAAAAGCTTACCAGTTAAAGCCAGCGTGGAAATATTATGAAGAGAGGAACAGTTATCATAATGACAGATGGACTGTACATAATAGATAGCAATTTACTTCTTCAAGGGTAATTACAAAAGTTGTTGGAAAATAATCAGGCCTTTATTCACCAGCCAGGAAGATAGAAGGCAGCTGTACAAATATCAATGTTCATTATGAAGTGCAGCCAAAAGTGAGAGTTGAGGATGAACTGGGCATCCTGGAAAAAGATGTCTAAATGCATCATTGCTTCCTGATGAAAGTACTCAAAAGTGGTCACAAGAGTATTTGGAATAGGAGAGTCAGAGAGAAACTGGCTATTTCAGTGGCTGGCTGTTGATGTGGATATACCAAAGGGTGTTACAGGTTTTTTTTCTGGGCCCTTTCAGTGTTTGCCCAAGTACCAAGAATGATGAAATGGAGAATAAGTTTGTCACATTGTTTGATGAGCTCAAGGTGCATGTAACTGCAACACACTAAGAGATTGGGACCAGAATTACAAAAAAAACTTGAGGCAATTACATGGCAAGAAATAGATTGTACCGTTTTCCAGGAACAGTCAAATTCCACCCATAAGACAGCCCCTCATGTGCTTAACCATGGGGAAAAAATGGATATTAAAGTAGATTTTAATGACGTGAATCAATAGTGGTCTCCTATTACAAATAAGAAGACATGGAAATTAAAGTGCTGCCTGTCAGCATAGGGACATATTTTCAGATCACTCAGAAACTGAGATAGATGCTCTTGAGTGAAGGTTTTTGGGCAATTTTGAGCATGTTTGTTAATAAAGATGGAGAACAGCTGGGCATAACAGAAGCTTAGGAAATACATCTAGACAAGAGGTGTTATAAAGACAAGAGAAAAGACTTAACACCATAGAACTAAGAGCATAACTGTTCTGATACGTAGCAGGCTGTAGAACAGAGGAGAAGCATGTTCTGTTTCCCCTTCTCTACAATGAATAGGACATGAATGAAGCTAAACTACAGCAAGTAAGATTTATATAGCTGTTAGGAGAAAAAATAGTGATGGTTAAACTGCATAATATACTTTGAGGCAAGACTGGGGGTCCTTCATCAGTGGTAGTTTTTAAGAACAGATTATCTAACTGAGAATGGTTTATGTACAACTAATACAGCCTTGGGAGGTGACAGTTTTTACTTTCCTTGATTCTATCCTTCTTATGTGCACACACATACTATGCATCCTATGCATATTCATGTTTGAAAAACTAATTACCTTCATCAAATTTGATCAAATTAATTTGATCACAATTCTCCCCTGCTCTTTCAAATCTTCCTGTACCCCTGCTCATTTTCCATATCTCTTGGAACCTGTTGTGTTTTTAACTTCATTTTCTTCATCGTTACTCCCCTTCTCCTTCCTTAAAAGCTGTCATTTTTCTCCTCTGAAAATGTCAGCTACCAGGAAATTGCACAAAAATTAGAGAGTGATAATTTTTGACCTGGAAGAATGAAGAGTTGAAACATAGGATGCATTTGTCCAATTTGTTCTATCCTTCAAGTCACATTTTTTAGTGTTCAGTAATGTTTTTTAAAGTAATTTCCAGCTGTGTATTCCTCTCCTTTCCTGTTCTTTAAGTCAGAGCAACTTCACTGCCCGTCACTTCATGACAAGTCTGATCAGAGGCTGCTGCAGCCCCACCTGGCAGCTCTCCTGCCAAACAAAGCCCTTTTGGTTGCTCCACTTCTCAGCACCTCTGCTGTAGCTTTGATCATCCTAGGCTCCTACTGCAGTCAGGAGAAACATAGAGGCATTTCCAGAGGACAAGTGAGCCTAGCTGTGGCTCAGATCTGCCCTCTGGAAATACCTCTCTCCCCTGACTACAGAGGGCTTAAATTGTGAACTTGCCTCCGGGAACTACCATACCCTGAAGAAAAATCCACTGAATTGCCCTCAGAAACCTTCTTTCTTTCAAGACAGAAAATTTTCCCCTGAGGCAGGGACACCCTCATGATGCCAGTTGGTTGGCACATGCTAGGTGCAACAGGGAGAAAGGGGACATCTAGATTTCCAGAAAATGTCTGGCCTTATTTACAGAGCTCCTACAAATAACATATATACTGAAAAAAGTATAGCCCCCTAATGAAGGCCTTCTAATCAGAAATTTGTCCTCACAGGTGAAAAGGCCCTAATGTGGGAACTTGAGAGCTGCTGACAGAGAGTATTACCTGAAAAATAGCAGAAACTAAATGGGGCTACTAGGCTTTGGGGCATGGAGCCCTGGAAAAAGCCCACAGTGATGCAAATTATTAAGTATCATCTCAGTAGAGAGCAAGCACTTAATGAAATGGAAACATTTGATAGCCCAGTAGACAAATAAATAAGACAGGCAGCTACAGATTACACGAGTTTCTGGTTACATGATTAATCATGAGAGCACAGCTCATCTGGATAAGGACATTACTAGAATCTCTTTGTTTGTCTTTTGTAATTTATGGTGTCTGCATTATAAAACAGGATTCTCAACAACACATACTACCAGGATTTTTTTTTGCTTCCTATTTTTTTTTTTTGGCAGAACTGTATCAAACAAAAATTGCAACTGTCAATTTTTTTTTCTCTACAAGAAGACGATCCTTTATTTATTCAGATTCTTTTTTCTTGATGACTGAGTTGAAAAGTTTAGCTTTTTGGATGAAAAACATAGATGTAAAGTTAGAATTTCTCATTGTTGCTGTTTCTGAATGACATGTGTAAATGTCATTTTTTTATACCCAAACAATAAATAATTCTTGGGGCTTTTTTTTTTTTTTTTCCCTCTATTTAAAGGAAAACTGAAAGCACATTCAGCAGGATATTTCCATTTCTCATGAAACACCACATGTTCAATCTACACCAGTATGAAAATTTTCTGAAAATTTCTGGTAGTGCTGTCACACTACCATTTATGGTGACTGAAAAATAAGCATGGTGGTGGGTTTTTTTGACTATCACCTTTACTACTCTTAAGAGTAATTGTGGCAATAGGCTAATTTCAAATGACAGCAGCCCAAATTATCTGATTTTGTTAAAACTGGTTGCAATGTCTATGCAAACATATGACTATAAACAGTAAAGTTAAGGCAAGAATTATTCAGCTGAACAGGAGCTTTGAAGTTTTATTTAAAAATTCTCTTTGAAATTACCTATAAAAATGAAATCTAATTTTTGAGTCATAAAGTTTTCATGTCATCAATGAAAATTAGGTTGGCACAAAAAGACTTACAAATTAAACTATCAATAATTTTGACAGCTAGAAAAGTGTGAGCTGATCTTTCTTCAAAAGAAATATAAACCACTCTAATCTCCTCATCTTGTTTCAACTATTGTTTCTGATCTGGTCATCAGTTTTCTTTTGAAGATGTTTGCCTTGATTTGTCATTTTTTTCATGACAAATAACATAAATAAATAAATTTAAGAGCCAAGACCAAGCTCCAGTCTCTCGTAATGATTACATTTTATGTCCAGAAAAGAAAGTTCTCATGCCATCCAGCATGACAGATGACACATTGTCTTTTCAAATATAACTGGTCTGCCAGCAGAGGAGAATCTGCCCTTCTTTCCTACACTGTTATGTGCTTGCTAGGCATAATTGGCTCCATGAACTGACAGTTTAGCAGCAGAGTTAATTATTTTATTTTGCGTGTTTTTCTCATCATTTACAGCAGCTTTGTTCTACCTCGAAATGCCCACAGAACTGGGCTTTCATCAGAAAACACCCCAGCAACCCAAATTTTTGAAATAAAAAAACCCCAAAAAAACAACAAAAAACCCACAAAAAAACCCAAACAACAACAACAACAACAACAAAAAAAAAAACTAAAAAAAACAAAAAAAAACCACACAAAAAAAAAAAAAAAAAGGAGAAAAAAATCTTTTAAA
>VZRH01001129.1:2368-15298 GCA_013397555.1 Urocynchramus pylzowi | reverse complement strand
CAAAAAAAAAAAAAAAAAAAAAAAAAAAAAAAAAACAAAAAAAAAAAAAAAAAAACCAAAAAAAAAAAAAAAAAAACAGGAGAAAAAAATCTCTTACAACCCACATTATTATACCCAAAAGATATTAAGAACCTGTGTACACCTCAGACTCAGATTTACAAAGCGGTAGTTGATGCTTACTGGTCATCACATAAGATTGCCTCATTTACATCCAGTGGAGAACTCTACTGCCCCAAAACTGCTGTAAGTTCATAGGAAGTTTTGTATTGGCATTTTGATATACTGTGCTTTGGAAACTGAGTCTATTAAAGACAGAGAGAGAGAGAGAATTGAGTATTTTATACACATGACACAAATATATAAATGCACATACTTATGTACCATGATCCAAAAAAAGAAAGGTGGGCTGCTGATTTCATTTGAACAGAGATGGTTTTGTGCTCTCTGATGACTCAAGAGATAAGAATACAATGTTTACACACTGTTTTCAACACTCAGGTTCATGGGTAATTTTTTGTTGTTTTACGACCTGCATTCATTCATGTATTTTGCGGCAGTTTTAATACCAGTAATTATCTGGATCTTTGCATTTTGTAGCTGTCTTGTTCTTCCGGGGAACTGAAAAGAACATGGATATGATTTGAAATACTCATCTCTTACATTTTCAGTAGATCCTCTTCAGCTGTAGCATTCTCAGCAACAATGTGCAAACATAGAGTTCATGAATTGTGTATTGATATAAATTATTGAAATCACAAATGATTACAGTTGTACCATCCTCTGCTGCAATATTAATAAATGGCATAGCAAGTGCAATGAGAATGTGTATTTCTCCAGTAAGTTCTCTGCTAAGACAAGGCCAATAAACTGTTCTTCCCTTTCCTATCTGCATTTTTGTTAGTACTCTTTCCAAATTCTAATTAAAATGCATCATACCTGAACAGATCAGCTCTAAAGTATAATGCATGGTTTGGAAACACCCACTTCAGGTCACTCCTGCTTGAAGTGCTACCCAGGTTGTGCTTTGTTGCCATTCAAATATTTTTGATGTTCACCAATCCCTGCCTGCTCTTCGCATTAAAAAACACACGAATATGAAGTTCACCACCCTTTGGAGAACCTAGGGAGACAGGCAAATGCCTAAATGGAATTTGCTGATGATTGTTCCTCAAGGACTGGATCTCTTGAGGATAGCAATAGTAGGCCAGCAGGAGAACAGTAGTGTTGGAATTATGCCACAGATAAGGTTAGCAGGTCCTTAATTACCCACGCTTGAAAACCCGGCCAAGTTCTTGTGGAGTTTGTGGCATTTGTTGTGCTTTTATGTTATGCTGTCAGGACCATAAGATAATTTTTTTTTTGCTATGCCCAAAGTTAATGGGAAGTTTAAAGCACATATGTGCCATGAGATGCTCATGCTGTATGTACAGGATCAGAGAGAGTGCGTACTGCAAACATTTTAGCTTCACAGTGTTTCTTTCACATTTCATGCTGCCTGGAGACACTGGACATGTCAAGATGCAGTTGTTGGTTTGGCCAGTGGGTAGTGGAGTCCATGTGGCTACATGAGTTTTTCTCTGAAGTCCTACTAACTTCATAAGGATGATAAAAATAATTGAAAGTGAGGAAGTCTAAACGAGACATGTAAAAAAATTAAAGGCAAAAGGGGCGAAAATATACTATAAAAACAATAAGGACAAAAAAAGGAAAATGCATTCTCTACTGCTGCTGCATGTGTAGCTTGTGTGTGTGCGCATCACACATTCAAGGTAACTGATGCACTAAAGCTAGTCCAAAGAACAACCCCCTTTGCCCCCCACAAACTCACACTGTGAACCAAGCACAATGGGTTCAAGATGCTCAGCACCAACTCTTCTGTCCCACACATCTACTTGCTTTACAGTGCATTACCTTTTGAAGTAGACATAACTTTTGTTGAACTGACATTGTCTTGAAAACGCTGTTCTGTAGTGGTGTCCTCAATGCAAATAAAGTTAAGATTTTCCTTTCCATATAGCAATTTGGATATAAAATACATGTCCAGAATGTGATACGTGTTTTTTCTACCCTGTGTAGCTGGTCAAGGTCAATGCTGTACTCCGGTTATAGCCCCTGTGACTATATCCTCTTTATAAGTCCATTACCAGTTGCTTAAAAGAGATTCAACTTTTAGATTCCATGTCTTTTAAATGCATTTAGTCTAAGAATTGAGGCCCTTCAAGTCAGGCATCTGAAAGTCATGCATTTCCTTGTGTGTATCTGAGCATGGACAGATCTCAGAAGAAACATCACATGGTCCAGTTACTTGGCACCTTTAAAGTCAGAGCAGAACAGCTGAGGAAAAGAGAAAGTAATCACACCATTTATCTTTAAACCCAGATTTAGGTGCCCTGCATAGGCAATGGAGAAAAGTAAATATTCTCTAAAGACCACTTTTGCTCAACTAAATTAGGCTCTTTTTCTGAATTACCCTCCAGAGAAATACTTGCTTTCCACTGACAATGGAGAGAGTTCAGGGAAAGCAGCTGGCAATGTAAAATTAGCACAGTCATGTGTGAATGTCCGTCTGTGTCAGGGTTAAAGCCAGAACCATTCACAGGACCAGTGATAAGTGACACATGCATAGATGCCATCCTCTCCCTTTACTGCCCTGTCTCTATCATCAGGTGTCTTTCTTTCCCAAAGCATCTCAAACCATCATACCTCTCCTCATTTCATTTGAGAATCCCCCTCTTTTTCTCTCCTGCCCCCCTCATCTTTTGTTTGATGGGAAGGATTCACTGAAAGTCACTGTCTGACCACTTATCTCACCTTGTTCAAATTTGCTCAGCATGAAACTCTCAAGCACTAGTTCTTTCACTAAAAATAAGGATGCAGCACAATAGTTACATTTCCAGCAGGAAAAAAGACTTCAAGTGTGTTTTTTACTCTCTGAAAATTGCCCACCTTGAACTAAATTTACCAGCAAATCTGTAGTGAATTTTCTCAGTTGTTTTCATTGAAAAATCAGAGGGACAAAACAAAAGCCTCTGCAAATTTTTCTACTAAAATGAATCTCTGATGATTTATGTAATGTGTGTCTTTTTTTGCTTCGCTGGAAAGCCTGAAAGTTTGGCTTCATAACCAGCCTGAAAAAATTCACACTGATGTGGTTTACAGGTCTAGCAAGTCACCAGTAAAAGGCATTAATCCATTTTCCTTTCAAAACTGAGGCAGCTATATAATAGAGCTTTTAAAAAAAATCTGATTTGTAAAACAGTAAAATATAGACAAAATATCATAAGCACCCACTTGCATGAACAATCAGAGAGAAAAAGGCTTAAGTCTTGATGTGTTAGAACCACGATCTGTTAGAGTGTAGTCTCAATACAAAAAAGCAACTTTGCAGAGAAGTCAAAACTCAGGTTGAATAACAGCATCTCATGAAAAATGAGAATAATTTTGAAATTATTTTACTGCTTCTTATCCTTTGCCATTAGTAGAAAGGGGTGTCAAATCTTACACAACAGACAGAAGTGACACAAATCCTATGAGTTTAAGGGCAAATTATTTCAGTATTTGAACAGTGTGCTTCATAATGAGGAATTTCAGCCCCTCTAGTAAACTGGCAAGGCTGGTTCAGCTTTTTGTTTTCATCTCTAAAAATAAATAAATAGCATAAATTGACCTATGGCAAAGTTCATTTAATTGTATAGACAGCACTTGAGGATCCCCCCATGAAACCTACTGTAGAACTTGAGATACTGTTGACCCTTTCATCAAGTGAAAGATGAACCCACATCTACTTGTGGTTCTGCAGGGACAAACTGCATGGTAAAATCACAATCACCCAATGCTAAGCACAGAAGTCTTACAGAAATCAGCATCCAAGAAATGCTATTTCTTTTTGAGTTCCTCTGGATATAGGGTATTCCACATCTCATTAAAATCTGTTTCTAATATAAAGTTACAAGTGTAAATTCTTGTAAAACAGTAAAATTTAGGTAAAACAGTAAAATTTAGGTAAAATCTGCATGTCATTCTTGTTTTCTTGTGAAGTTTTTCAAAGTTGGTTCAGTACCAGATCTGGAAAACTTCTGGTGATGTTCAATAAACTCCTTTAATTTTATCCTTCTTTCCACAAAGTAAAATTTAGAACTAAATTCATTCTACATTTCTGCAGGGTTATGGCTGAGATAAATTTGGCCAATATGTATTCATTGCTCTGCTAAACACATTACAGTAGTTTTCTTGTGATATTGCAGGGAAGAGCCAAAAATAACTTGTTTTTCCAGTGTCCTCGTCTACTTTTACAACAAATATAGTTGGTGAATGTAAATTAATGGTTATTACAGCATCTGCTCTGCATTTCACTTATTTTTATAGAGAAAGGCTGACTAGACTTTTTATTTTGATATTGCAATAGTAACACACCTGCTGGAGCCCACTATATTGCTACTCTAGGGAAAGATGGTTAATTGCATTTTCTGCCTATTAAAAATAGAGGGATTTAGATTTAGTGTTGTTTTCCATAAGGTTTTTTAAACATCTTATCAAAGCTTTCCAAAAAAATAAACAACTCAGTTTTCCTTATTGCCCACCAAGAAAAGCTCTGCCAAAACAAACTTATTGGAGAATGAGTCCCATCTAATGAATATATTTTCCTTGTCAAATAATAAACATTCCAACAATTACAGTTAAAACAATAGCATTAGTTATGACTTTCTTACATGTACTAAAATGACACTTCAGAGGAGGACTAGAGCAGTGACCAATGCAGTGTGAACTGTAAGACTTAAATCTAGCTCACCAACTAGAATGCAGTTTTACAGAGGTAAAAACTGCAGGCTGTAACTACTGGCAAAATCAGAGGAAGGGTCTATTTCTCTTCATTTCATCAAAGAATAAAAGAAAAATTAGAGGCCAAAAAGTTAAGCTTACAGTTGTTTTATGAGCAGAATTTTTTTGCACGTACTCACTATAAAAGCAAGTACTAAGAATACTGTTGACTTGCTGGTGGGTGAGTGGCTAGTGGGTTGGCAAGAGAGGACACTATTCGTAAGAATTGGCAGGTGATCTAAAAGAAAAAGACTGGGTATTTTGCCCACCTATGATGGAAGAGGCTGGGGAAAAAAAGCAAACCCAAAAGAGTCAAAAAAGAAAGGCAAAAAGGAAGATAATAGAGTTGAAGTCTTAGTCTTTGTTTACCTTAGAAATAGATAATTTTGGGGATGACACCAAAGGATCTGGTTAATGTGCCTTTTAGCAACCACCCAAAAGAATAAGAAACAGGTGTTGATGGCATAAGAGTCCTGGAGGGACTATGGAAAATGAAAAACAGCAGTGATCAGGCGCCCACACTAGGAACAGCTGCTTGATGAGGACCATTAAAAAAAATAAACAAACAAAAAAACCAAACCAAACTAAAAAATAAAAATAAAAAAATTTTTAAAAAATCCTCAACCTGGAGTAGGGGGAAGAATAATAAAAGAAAAAGAGCAAAATAAAGGCAAAATCTGGAAAAAAGGAGACAAAACCAAAGCCAGCTTTTATTGGCCAATGTTACAATTATCAATGTGGCCATTACAAAACTCACAGTACTAACTGCAACAGCTTTGAACTGTTTTCCCAGGTTCCTGGGACTCCCTCCTCTTGCACAGACTGCAGCAGTGGGTCCCTGTTCCAGCATGCCTCCTACCACCCAGTGTGAATTAGGAGCCTCATTTTACTGCCTCCACCTAGACAAGAGGGAGTGTGTTTATGTTCTGTGTGTAGGAGACTGTTTTGAAATCCAAATTGAACTGCATAAAATTGACTTTCATACAGTTTGAGGCAAGTGCTTCCTTCTACTGAAGTAATTGCATCATGTAATCTATTTCAGAGTAACAGACCCACCAAGCATCTTGGGTACTTTGGGCTAAATCGAGGGGAATAAAAATAACCAAACGCAAGCACATTACAATCTTTTTCAGCATTTGAAGCATACAATTTGCATTCCAGTATATCCTCTAATGGCCATGTCCTGTAGTGTTTACCTGTATAATGTGTTGTTTGCATTTATTCCTCTTATTGTTAATGCTAGCATGAGACATAATTCATTTTGTCAAAGTGTATGGAATTACATGGCTATAAAGAGAAAGTAAATAGAGATGTAGGATTGAGTAAGACAGTTTGTTTTCACAGTGAAACTAATATAAAACTAGCCAAGCTCCATTCATATTCATATTCAGGCACAATTCCCTCTTTAAATAAACCCACCACAGAAGCAAGCCTATATCTTAAACGGTAAGTATTTCAGGTTGGCACAGTGGTATTTGTACAGTGCCAGAATAATATAACTGCTGTTTTCAAACACTTCCGTGGTAGGGATGAATCCTATGAGTAAAAATAGCGAAATCGAAAGAAGAATAAACTGCATATGGATAAGAGGGAAAGAAGAAAAAGTAATGAGCATACAAGTCAGACAACTAACAAGAAGGTTGAGGGCTCTTCAGGGATGGGAATGGTAAATGGCATCTTACTGTTTGTCTGTAATATCCTAGTGTAATACAAAGGCAAGTGCAAGATCTCTTAAGAGACCTGAGAGTGTTACAGTAATGCAAATAAGAACACCTTCTAGTTCAAGGCTCTAACCATTAATGATGATTTTTTGATAAATAAGCCTCTAACAGTAGGTGTTATATTAAAATAGCTGTACCACAAATTACAAAAAAAAAAAAAAAAGCTTTATCAGCAGAAGTCATTTTCAGATGCCTATAGTAGAATTGTATTATAAAGCACAGGGTAAAGAAATATGAAAGAAAAAACTCCAGGTTGATTCTTCTTAAAAGGCAGCCTACTGCATTATAAAATATCTGAGCCATGACTAAAATAAGACACAACAACTGCTTGGTGACAAGGCATTTTATTTTGCATAATAGGACAGTTATTTACCACCAGAACTATTTTGCAAAGGCTTCTTCTTCACCAGTCCTGAGTAGCCAACTTGTTTTATCAATGTAACAATGCTGAATGCCAAGGCAAAACCAGCAATTTCAGAGAAACATCCTCCAAAGACAATGACCATTTGCTTGTTGAGGTGATGAGGATGAATTAAAACATCTTCTCAAATGCTATAGTTCAAAGAAAGTTGATCTACTGAGAAATAATTGTGAAAATTGAAGTTGGAAGAGAATATGTGATGCTATGAAAGAAGCTAAGATACAGAAGCTGGAAATGAATGTAGTGTTGTGGCTCTCCTGGGGACTTCCAGCTACTGCTTTGTTTTGTTTCCATTCAGACATCTGTTAAATGGGTATAATTTTTCTTATATACTTCACAGTAATGTTTAATTACTTGTTTAAAAAGTGACCACAGATTCTAAGGTACATTGTGTTAGAAAAGCACATTTTGTAACTGAAAACTTAGTCTATGGCTCTCCTGAGTTATAGTCTATCCAGGACTTGCATTTCATTCACAAAATGCTATATTTTTATGAGCAGTACCTATAAGATGGAAAACATTTGGGGGTTTCAAGAAAATGAAGATTTCTGCTCTGCTGAGCTATATGGGAGTTGTAGCTTACCAGGAATATTCCATCCATGAAGAATTGCACTGAATCACCAAGAGGTGACATCTCACAGGAGATCCAGTTTGGACTGGAAATTTGTTTCAAAGGAAAGGCGGACCTTGGGGAGCATCTGCCTAAATTTCTAGACAAAATGTTTGGGGTGGTGGAACCTTATAGTCCTTCAAGATAAAAAAAGCAAGATTTTACGCACATACCACACATATAAACAAATCCGTTTTTGCTGTGTGCATGCTACATGTCAAATATACATATATATATATACATATATATATATATATATATATATATACATACATATATATATATATGGGCAATTGTGATGAAAAAACGCAAACAATTCAAACAGTTAATTACATTAAATATAGCAATGATTAATACATCATGTAAGGAATAACTATGTCAGCATATTTCTGCTGCTGAACTTCAGACTGGCAGCCTTGTACCTTAGAGTGGTGTCTTTGAATTAGCTACCTCTGCAAGCTCCAGTAGGAGTCATCCTTCTAGAGACATAGTCCTTATCTTAGGAAGTAAGAGATTACTTTATCAGTTACATAAGAGAAGTCTAATCAGTCCAACTGGGGAAGCAATTAACACCTTTTTTCTTCTCTGATACATCAGGAACATAGCAATAATTGAAATTTTGCTAAAGTCAAGTTCTACTTGTTGTTCAGAAGTAGCTGAGCCATGGTAACCCTTTCTCCATCTACCTTGACTGAGTGTGGTGTAATATATGATAAACAAACAGAAATGGATTAGCCCTGTTTTTAGCTTCATTCAGGTTCTCTTTTCCCACTGGCCCTGCAGGGACATGCAGCTGAGGAGCTTACTTTTCCTAAATACCACTTTCTGACAATATCAACACTTCAGTCTTAAACCTTATATGCCCCAAAAGTGATGTGATGTTCCAACTTCTCAAGCACACAGGAATCCTACTGATTTTAAACAAACTGAGGGGGGAAAAAAAAATCAAATAAAAGTCAGTCTTCTTGTTTAGTGCTTGGTTAATGCTTTAAATATGCAACTGCAGACCACCAGATTAGGCTGTTTGGCCTAAATAGCCTAAGACACGCTAAGATGAGCAGTTAAACTGCCAAGGAGGCAGCTAAACTGCAGCAAACACAAGAAAAAACCCCAACCATATGCTCGAGGTGCTTTGTTGGGGAAAGAGAGAGGCTCTGTTCTGCAGGCTGGGGCTGTGATCAAACATAGTACACCTGAAGTGTTTCACCATACCAAAGCTTAATCAAGAGATCCCAGTACAGCCTGAGCCTATTAACTCCAGACAAGCATGAAGTGTGTAGCTACTGCTGCAAAAAGTGGTGATTGCTGTTTTGAAATGCATAAACAGTAGCATTACCCAGTGAGAAATCAAGGGAGCAATAGAAGCACTATTTTACATCAACTCTGCAAGGCCAGGTTTGCATTTGTACACTCTGGTGCTGCCATTACCTTTGTTTCTGTTATGCCAAGATTTATTTTGTAAGTCAAGTTGGTGCTGGTGGAAAAGCACTGGCTTTAACCCAAAATATGAAATAAATCAGAAAGAAACCAATGAGGGCAAGTAAAGTGATAAAAGACTGAAGAAATATGTTCAGTGCAGACTGCTAGGAGAACCAAGTGTGCCTTGTGTAGAGACAACAACTTGATAGCGTGCATGTACCTGGAAAGGATTAATTGTGAGTGCAGTTTATTCTCAGTAATGAACATGGACACAAGAAAAGAAAAACTTTAACTAGTTTCTCAACATCAGAGAGAGTAAATCCCTGTTTTCTATGGATTCATGGATAACCGTTTATGTAGACTCACTGTGAGTACAAAATCACACAATTATCTCATTTCTCCTCCTCAGTATCCTCTCACCACAAAGTTTGAAGGGACTTCATATTTATATGGGGTCTACCCATCAAAAAAAGTGCATCTGAAATTAGCAAATATTTAAGAAACACTAGGAGTAAAGTGGAAAATGACAGAGAACCAGCTTACTAATAAAAGATTCACAATTAAAGTATATGAATAAATAACAGGTTTCTTTCAGCGATAAACCAGTCCTCTATTAACTAGCTAAATTATGTCAGGGGAGGAAATGGATAATGGATTCTGGCATCTCTTTACATCATCCTTGTATTATTACAGGAGGAATACCTAAGAATAGAAGTTAAATGATCCTGTCAACTCTGTTTACTTCTAACTCTAGATCTCTGACACTTGGCAAGACACTTTTTGCGGAGGGTAAATTTTAAGGGCTGCAGCCTTGAAATTGCAAGACCTGAGCTGTTCACAGCATCTAACTTTGAAAGGAAAGTGCAAAACATAAAGACATACTGACTGAATTTTGAAAATATGTTGGTAGCACAAAGCACAGGGCCTTAATATGACCATGTGACCAGCCTTAATGTGACCATGTATCAAAAGCCACCAAATAAGACTTAAGAAAGTCAAAGGACAACAGATCTTTTTCTCTTTGACAAAACAGTTTTGTAACACTAGCCACTTTATAGAAGTACATGGAAGGAATACCTCTGTTGTCAGTGACATTTTCCATGGGAAATACTAATAAATAGCTAGTTTCAACTTCAATAAGGAAGCCATTTTTTTGGTACAGTTTAACATTATTAGATGAGGTCCAGAATAACAGGTCCACCCATTTTCAAAGTCAAGGAAGTTATCAATGCTGTAGTTTAAGCAATACCTTTAAATGCAGAGGCTTTATAACAAAACTGAAATGCATACCAGTCTCCATGTAGATAAACCATTGCATTCAGGAAGTTACTCTCGATATCTGTATATTTATTGCTTGGCCACACATACAGACAACACCAAGTTGATTTGCTGAAGGGCAAGAAGGCTCTACAATAGGATCTGGACAGACTGGACCAATGGGCTGAAGCCAACAGTATGAGGTTCAAAAATGTGAATTGCTAGGTCCTGCACTTGGATCTCAACAACCCCAGGTAGAACGACAAGCTGGAGGAAGAGTGATTGTTGGGAAAGCTGCCCAGTGGGAAGGGAACTGGGGCTGCTGGTTGACAGAGACTCAACACAAGCCAGCAGTGTGCTCATATCACGGCTCTCTGTGGGGTATTCGGGGGGGTCCCCGGCTGCCGCGATGGTGTCCTGGATAGCAAAGTACTGTTATGCACAACCTATCCAAGCCCCCAGGCAGCTCCCAGCGCAGGCAATCCTAGCAAGTAGTTCAGCTTTTAAGTGATTATCAGCTCTTATGCTTGCTAGGTGCCGCAGCAGCAGACACAGGGAGAGAGAAGACAAGCGCTGTATGAGGTTCCACAGAGGTAGCTTTTATCGTGTCTTCTATGAAGGGTCTCAGTACAGCTCTCTTCTGCTGAACTGAGAAGAAGTGGGTGTTTATATAGGGTTTAGGGATTTTGGGAAATGGTCCAGTAGCAGAGGTCAAGGCGAATATAACCTTTAGTCTTACAGAGAGATAAGAGAGGGTCTGAGGGTGGAAGAGGGGTTTCTTTGTCCAGTTATCATGACTAGGCATTTCCTATGTTTGGCTGCTGACTGACAGGGAGGCCTTGCAGGCCCTGTGCCTGCTACAACTCCACTTTCTGTATTTAGTAAAAAGGTGCTCCCTATAGTTCTTTTAAAACAATGGAAAAAGCATGAGAACATAGCTAATACAATGACAATTTCAATGAAAATCCACAACATTCCTTAACCAAAGATGCAACCCATCCAGTTAATCCCCATTGACCAAAAAGGTCATTGACCTAGGCTGGGTTGTTTTCTACTTTTAAGTCCTTCACNAATGATAAGGAAAATCCACAACATTCCCTTAACCAAAGATGCAACCCATCCTGTTCATCCCCATTGACCAAAAAGGTCATTGATCCAGTCTGGGTTGTTTTCTACTTTTAAGTCCTTCACAAGTCCCTTCAGTTTCTGGATGTTTGCGTGGATGGATTCTGAGCATGAAGAGAGATTGAAGCAGCACATCCCTTCGAAGTCTTGGCAGCCACGTCCATGGGCAAGCAGCAGGAAGTCAATTGCTGCTCAATTTTGAAGTGATGCATGTCTTGTGGTTTCTTCTTCCTTTAAAAGATTGTTCAGGACAGCAGATGTAGCGTTAGCTTGCTTGCTGAGCCAGCACCCTAGGTGATTTATTTCACCACGGGCTTTAGCTGCAGCTACCCATGGTAGGAATATGGAGACAGCAATCTTTTTTGGTTTGTTCCAATCGCATAATTTGGGATCGCAATTTTCATCAAATTCTTTGTAGGATCTTTTCTGGCATTTTAATTCCCTTTCTTTTTTCCAATTATGTAACAAGGTGATATTTGGAGTGAGGGTAGAAAGTTTTCCAAGGCCACAGGGATCTCCCTGGAGATGTGAGGGGATCCCAGCCCATACTCTGTCATCACAGATGAGAAACATTCCCTTGAGTAATGACATTGCATCCTATCGTGGGGGGCAATCGGCACCCGCTCACCAGGAGTGGTCACGTTCCACCTCTGCTGCCAGCAGGCAGGAGCGGGATTCACGCTAATACTGCTAGCTGCGGTTCCGAACCGGCAGGAGCAGCCAATAAAACACCGAACAATGCCGAGGGATCAGGGTAAAGGAAAAAGGAAGGGCTCTTGCTTGCTTCTCTGAGCTGCTTTATTCCTTTCCCGTGCAGGAGTGGGGACAGCCACGGCTGTGAGCTGCCACACTGCTTAAGTGGTAGCAGGGCGCAGGAGCCGGCGGCTCAAAGGGGTGGCAGAGGCAAAAAGCAAGGAACAGAGAAAAACCACGGCTTTTTATAGACAAAGGGGTGTAACAAGCCAAGACAGACAGGGAAAGATCTGGAATTATCATAACTGCCATGGGGAGACAGGCGGCAAACAACCCCAGATAGAGACCAAACATCAAATCTCCACTGCCACAGGCAGGGAGACTAAACATCTTCAAAACCCCCCCTGCTACAGGCAGGGAGAGACCAAACATCCCCAAATTATAGGCAGGGAGACTAAACAAAACCCCCACTGCTACAGGGTAATACTTTGGGGTGGAGAGAGGATACAGAGATCANACAGGCAGGGAGAGACCAAACATCCCCAAATTATAGGTAGGGAGACTAAACAAAACCCCCACTGCTACAGGGTAATACTTTGGGGTGGAGAGAGGATACAGAGATCACACAAGCAGTGTAATTACACCAATCGTGATAGTTATAGGCTTTGTTAATTTGTGATATGTGATATTTATAGGCTTTGTTAATTTGTGATATGTCTTTTCGGTATGTGTTTTTTGTCTGGTCAATTTCTGGCCAATTATTCTTTGGACGTTTGAAGTAAAATTTGACACAGTAAAATTTTGTTGCTTTGGAGGACCCCAACAGGTCCAGTTCTTGGGGTTCCTCTAGAGCATTGAGCAACATT
>VZRH01001127.1:301976-342758 GCA_013397555.1 Urocynchramus pylzowi | reverse complement strand
AAAAAAAAAAAAAGCTGTTAAAAACTGACATCTGTGTTTTGTATGGATATGTGGCTACACACTATTTTTAAGTCAGTTTTCCAGAGAAAAAATGAACAAGGAAATGTGGGTTTGTACTGTTTAAGCTTCCCAAGTGGTCAAATCAACTGGCTACCATATTGAGGGGATGACACTTCATCAAGCAGCATCCAGCAGAAGAGTACCTAAAGAAATTGTCCCTTCTCTCCCATGTAGGAGTACAACCTGCTGAAGCAAAGGGGTCTTAACACAGTGAGATCTACAAAGTCATTTTTTTCCCCACTGGGACAAAACAAACCAAAGCAGACTCCTAAGAACAAAATAATCTATCTGTGTCACTGGGTGATGAGACATTCCCCATGCAAGACAAATGCATGACAAATTGTACTGGGGAAAGCACACAGCCAGGCTGCAGGCTGTGCTATGACAGTGCTGAACCAAACACGTGGAGAAGGAAATTTTGAGGACATCTGCACCAAGTATGGGCTCTTCTGAACTTCTGCAAGCAAATAATTAATACCATAGTATTGAATATGAAGTTTCTATTTGAGGGAAGCTTATATTTATAGATATTTATGTATAGATGTACAGATGTAGAACAGAAGACTTGTATGGAATAGTAGGATTTTATTCTTCTCAATTAGTTGATATGCAGAAGACCACTACAAAAACAACAGAGCAGAGAAGAGAGCTTGTTTTTGTCACACCCAACTGGAAAACACAGTATATTTCTGGTAAGGACCTAGTTAGTGTTAAAATCCTATTGGAGAGCTGGAGATGCTGCAGAGATGTCACTTTGATGGCCTCAGCAGAAACATTCATGATATAGGAAGCCAAAAGAAAAAGTTTGGATCTGGAGGGCAGACACCTGTTCCTTGAAGGAGGAAGGAAGTTGTGAGGGCTTTGAGCCTGCTGGTTCCTGATGGAAATTGCATATTGGATCACAGGGACAGCTTGTGGTTGCTCAGTCCCCAACAGAAGCACCTCTGGAGCCAGCCTCAAGAGCCTCCAAACAGGATCTTCTCCTCTGAGCAGTGAGCCTGGAAAAGCACCAGGCAGAGAGAAAATACCAGAAAATTTGCTGTGAACAGTAAACAAAAAATTGATCTCTCCTGGTCCTGTGCAGCTGTGTAGGTGTCTGGGGACTGTCGAACCTGCTGGATGAGAGGACATGCTCTCCCTGAGGAGATATGAGCAGAGGAGTTGTAACAACTGCATGAATTCTTTGATGCTGCATGCAAATTTCTGTTCGTCAGAGTGACCTGTACCCAGGATAAGGTGAGGTGAAGTGAAGTGAAGTGAAGTGAAGTGAAGTGAAGTGAAGTGAAGTGAAGTGAAGTGAAGAACAGAACCCAAACTGCCTTCCCTGACTATGAGCAAATGACTGCTATAGAACAACAAATTTATCACCAAAAAGGGCAGGGAGCACTACTGAGGGGTCAGAGGCAAGAGGTGTTCAGCACTGTCCTCAGAAAACACAATCCCCAGGAGTCTCCCTTCTCTGCTATCAGCAGCTGACAAGAGGACAAGTTATGACAATAAAAGGTCATGCTTTTTTTTTTTTGTCTTTCACTGGAAAACACAACAAATACTTGAGTCAATAAAATCAGATAGCGAGGAGACATCTCTGAACCCAGTAAAACCAAAATTCAAATGAGTTATTCTAAATAAAAGTAGAAGGCAAGCAAAAAGTCACTGTCAATAGCAGATTCAGCTGGCTTGGAATCATATATGGCCAGCCAAGGATGATGTTCCAAAGAAACTGCAGAAAAACAATGTGTTCAGCTAGTTCCCCTTACAAAAATTAGAGTTAAAATAAAAACATGACATCTCAAAATCCCTGACAAAAGGTTTGCTTTTTCCACAGAGCCTGATGCATGTGAATTACAAGAAGCTAATGCTGTTGAAAGGAAGAAAATTGGATAACCTAAAATGTGGTACAGGCAAATATCCTTGTGTGCCTTCTGGTTAATAAAATAAAGAACACTAATGTTAGCAACAGTGCTAGAAAAAAGTCAACTATTTCCAAACCTGAGCAGCCACAGATGTATACTTTGGTTGGTTTAGACATGGCAATAACTATATGGAACAACTATAAAAAATTAGTCATAGCAACGTGGGAGGGGGTAACTGGAGGAGAAGTGAAAGCAGTTTGATAATGCTTATAACCAGAAATCTTTGTGCAGCTGACATAGCAGAGTACTACAGAAGGACTTAAGGGAAGTCTGAGGGATATGAAAGGAAAAAAAAATACTTATGGAAAATATATCTAAATGTGAAGGTAGAGAATACGAATTACCAGATATTAGAAAGGAAGGTACTATGTTATTGATGCCTTAAGTTTTAGCTTTCATATTTTCCAGATTTTGTACTGCATTAGCATATAACTCTGAACTTCATATAAAGTGTTAGCAAGTTCTCTTCACAGTTAAGTTAGACAAAACAATCCTTTTCCACCCTGAGAACCAAGGGCCCAAAAAAAAGTAATAACAACAGTGAATTGAGGAGAGCAAGCTAGGAGGATGGGACTTCATAAGCTGAAGTTGTAATTGGACAATTAACCCCAAAATGTAAATGGGCCAAAACTTATAAAAGTATGAAAACTCATGACCTGTCATTCATCTTGGGTGTAACCTTGGCCAGGCTCTTGTACTGCCCAAGGTGTATCCTTTGAAGGCTTTTTAATAAATACCTACTTTTTTCCTTTAACACTGTCTAGCATTTGTTCAAGGTAGCCTCTCAAGGCATCATTTTCTCAATATTTTATCTCCAGACTTATCTCAGGTTGACATCTAAGCAAGGGTCACACCATAAAGAGAAGNTTCAATAACCACTTAATTTAATAAAGTTTGCCTGATAAAATGTTAGCTTCCATTTACATGCATGGTCTTGTAGGAGAGTCATTCTGTAGTCAGGTAACTGTAGGGAACCTCAAAATGTACTGATCTGTATAAGCAAACTGAGCCTATGTAAGTGTCTATATTCTTAGTGGATAACAGCTCTTGGCAACCATTAAGCAAAGGGAAGTGTTCTGGCTGTAAACATTGATGAGGCCAGCATTTTTAAATTTCTCACTTCTTCAGAGATCTTTTCCAAAGGACTAAATACATCTCTTGCAAGCAGTGGAATGCAGCTTAAAATGCAGTGTTGCGATAAGCATCTATCTAGTCTGGGAAAATAGGTTATGTTTTTAGACTTATTAACAAAAACTGTATTAACCCATTTTTAAATAGTGTTTAGCCTCCTGCATGAATAATGACAGGAATACATTTGAAATATTAGTCTTATGAATAGCTAACATATGTTCTAAATGTTTGACTGTAAGGGGACCAGAATTTTCCTTTAAAACTGATTGTAAAACTATGGAGTTTTTAATCTGAAAGACAAAACAGATAAGCCAGGATACAATGAAGGAATACTTTGGAAAATTCCAGGTTTGTGTTTCTCCCTCCTCCCTTCCTTTGGCTGATGGTGGTCTGCAATCCTCTGAGCCCATATCTCCTGCTGATGCAAATGCAGTGGGGACTGACTCCTCCCATCCTGTCGGGGAATCAACCTCAAAGGACTTCGAGTTTGCACCTTGTAGTGCCTTTGTCTCTGTGGAAAGATGAGTTTACTGGAAGGCAAAATACCATATTAAATAAAAACTAATGCTTGTGATTAAGAAACCTTGACATAGCATTTGCAGTGCAGAAGTATAATCAGTACATCAAACACATCTGGAAGGTGCCTCTGTTTTTCCAGGAGGAGACACTGGAATGTGAATGTGGACTAGGCTGGGTCATTATAAACTTGAAGAATGTAGGTCAGGTGCATTGCAAATCTGTTATCACATCTTTTTTTCAGAAACAAGATGAGAGCATTTTAAAAATAAAAGCCAAACAAATCTTTTCGGTGAATGATTGAGATTACACGGTGGCTGAATTTTAACTCCAAGATCAAGGCCATCTTTACAATAATTGATCTTTTATTCATGTAGTGAGGTGTTGATCAGCATTTCACATCTCATGTCTTTATCAGCACTTTCTTATTTTTCTTAATCCTCTCCCTTCTGCACTGCACCTGAAGAAACTACTTTCTAAAAAAATCTGCTGTTTTCTCTGAGTGTCACATAGATTGAAAGTAGAGACATGGCGGATGATCCTGGATGCTGATGCTGTGACAGTGTATAGGAATGGAGGCTCTTAGGTAGAAACTTGTAATGGTATTTCCATAGATCATTGCCATTTTTCATGAGTTTGTGGTTCCTTGAGCAGGACCCTTCTTGCTGTCTGAAGTCAGGCCCACTCCCAGCAGATTACAGTTCTTTGTTTCCCACAGCACAGATGGTAATTTTCTTCCTAGGACTCATCTCTGAAGATGTTAGGCAGATGGGAATAGACCTTTTATGTATCTTTTGATAATTATATTACAGTTGTATCATTCTAGCTTGCTTTTTGCTCTGCAGTGGGTATGCCAAGGAGTGCAGAATTTAGACAGACTACAGACCTGTGAGACAAAGAGACATTTCACTGATCCTCTCGTTCATGGCACTGATCCTCAGGTCTTTCATGCCAACTTTGTCAAGCTTGGAGATTTCCTCCAGCATTACCTCTCTCAGAGCAGAAGCCCTAAGAATGACAAGGCTGGTTCTTGATCAGCATCTGAGAAGTGTGAGTAACAACAGCCCCTGAGAGATGTCAGTTCTTCAGAACAGATTTTTGAGGCCTAAATCACCAAAAGTCAAGATGATTTTGCAGATTGAAGGAACTAGTTTATTCTCAAACACTAATCAGTAACACCCAAGTGTTCTGAGCCAAGAGGTTATGTACCCCCAAATAAATTTCTGCAGGCTCCAAGAACAGAAGGAATTAAAGGTGTGCAAGCCTAATTCCTCATGTTCCCTATCAAAAGCTTGGTTTTTGTGTTGTGCAGAAATGTATAATGAGGTGTAATTTGAGTTTAGAGAAAATTTTGTGTGCTGATAGCTTTTTTCCTGTATTTTTCCTTTTCCCCTCAATGGTAAACATTGTAGTAATAATTACAGCAGCAGAGTGGATAGTCTTGTCTGCAAAGGCTTAAAGTACTGAAAAATATACCTGAGATATTAGGAAGTAAAAGAGGGTGTAGTCTATTTTAAAAGGCAGTTATCCAGTTCCAGGTGGTTGGAGGGCAAGATCAGAGCATTCATTCATGATGTGGGTGGTCTGCACTGAGAGCTGAACTCTGTGCAAGGGAGTGGACTGCACAGTGGGAGAAAGAGAGAAAGAAAGCTTGAATTTATTGCTTTTTTTACTTTATTACTTTAAGTAGAAGTTATTAATGTGCAAAGGGAAAGTTGCTGGTAGAGCTGGCAATGCATAGTTTAAAATTACTAAAGATAATTAAGACAACGTTGGGAGAAAAAACACATAGAAGAATAATTTCCAAATTAGAAGTAAAGTAACTGTGGGGTAAGCACTCAGCTCTGAAACAATTCAGAATTTTAGAAAATCTGGATCCAAATCTATTGGGCCATGGCATGCCATATTTCTTGTTTGAAATCTTTATTTTATACCCAGGGGCCTTCCTGTGCTTGTTTCATTTATAGAGCACTAGGGATTATTTAGGAGGGGCAGGGTAGGCATCTTCCTCTGGTGATGGCATAACAGGACCCTCACCATAAAAGGGGTGTTGGGAGTGCTACAGTGGTGTAATTTAGCAAAATCAACTTTATGGCTAATAACTATGTGTTCCAATCCATTGCTCATAGGCAAAATATTCCATAACCATATTATAGGTTTTACAAGCAAAGTTTTTCAACCACCTTTTAATTTGGAAGGTACTTTTCTGTCAAAGAGAGGAAATGCTTTTAATGCTTTAATTTAAAAAGTAATAATAGTTGTATTTTTGCTCTCCATGGAACATTTATACCTGAGTTGGTGATACACCAGAGATGGGAGCAGGTGCATGACTCCTGCAGCACTGCTGGGAAACTGGACCAAAGCCCCTATGAAGATCACTGAAAAAATACCTATTTTTTAGTGGCACCAATGATGCATGACAGCACAGAGTTTGGGCCATTGTATTTTCAAGGTCACTAAAGACAGCAACTAGAGAAAATGAAGAAAAAAAATAATCTAGAGCAGCTTGACTAGAGCAAGTGAATAAGAAAACAATATTTTACATGTATGCTTTCAAAGTCATCTATAATTAGTCTAAAAGGTTTAATCTACTGAAAGCAAGTTTAAGGTTGGAATTTTGTTTAGAAAAATAGTAAGCAGTGTTACTTAAAATTCTGGGGGAAAAAGTATGTTCAAGTATGTTATATGTAGTATTGTCAATTTTTAAATGAACTATTTCCAAGCAAAATTATAGATGGACCAAGGAAGCAGGTGAAGTCTCCATCCTTGAAGATACCAGCTCCACTCAGCCCCTTGCTCACCTCTCCCTGGGTGGGACAGGGTGGAATGGGAAGGGCAAAAGCGGGAAAACCTGTGTTTTGTGATAAAGACAAATTAACAGGTGAAACAAAAGCCGTGTGTGTTAAGTAAAGCAAAAATATGGAATTCATTTACCACTTCCCGTGGACAAGCAGGTGTGCAGACACCACTGGGAAAGCAGGGCTCCATCACAGGTAATTGTTACTTGGGAAGCCAAATACCTTATCCTCAAAGTTCTCCCTTGCTCCTCCTTTCTTCTAGGTGTTATTGCTGGGCACATCATGTGTCCTAGCTGTGTCCCCTCCCAGCTCCCAGTGCCCCACAGCCACTGCTGGGGCAGCATAAGAAACAGAAACCCTCAACGATATGCAAGCTCTGCTCAATGATGGCTAAAACATAGGACTGTTTAGGTCACAAATCCAAAAGAGAGCACTATGCAAGCTACCACAAAGAATATTAACTCCATCCCAGCCAATCCAGTATATTGGCTCTTTTCATGACCATAGTGCTTATCTTCCTCAACTGTCTCCTAATGTCATTTTACATTCAGCGGGCNGGTAGCCTCTCAAGGCATCATTTTCTCAATATTTTATCTCCAGACTTATCTCAGGTTGACATCTAAGCAAGGGTCACACCATAAAGAGAAGCAAGGGAGTATGTGCTGTCAAATTTACATCCAGTAGCCTAAATTAANAAAATCAGTATTTTATAGTTATTCTAGCATTTTTATTTTGCTTAAACAGCAATTCCAATGAGCTAGTTGTGTGATTTTTTTAGTGATTTCTTTCAATGAATTGGATATATCCAGCAACTCTGCTGTTGTAAAAGTATCTGCCAAAAGAAACCCTGTAGCTGACTGGTGTCACACGTCACAGCTCCAGCAAGACAAGCTCTCAGCTACTGGCTCACTTCCATTCTCCATTCCATCCCTGTTATAAATAAGTTTTCCGCCAGCCAATTAACAGTTAACAAATTTTTGATTTATTACCGATCAATTACAAATCAGAAAACCAACCGACCGAGAGACAGCTCCGAGCCCAGGAGTCGAAGCTGGGTGAACCTACAAGCCTGGTCTCTGTCGCACCAAGCCACCCCATTCACAAATGTGGCTTGTTGGAGCAGAGTTTTATACCCTGTTTCAGCCCTCAGGCTCAGTTCTTTGTCTTTCCATGGTATCCTCCATATTCATGTAGGTTTCCTTCAGATTCTTCTCATATTCATATTGGACTCCTTTCAGCGTCTCTCCTGCTGAAACATCTCTTCCGTCTCTTCCGAGGGGCGATGGATGGTATCTTCCAAGTTACGGGAACTTGGTATGGCTCTTGGCTATCAGCAGGATGATCTCAATCACCCATCTGCACCAGGTGTCCTCGTGGCAGATGGGTGGTGATGAGCGTTCTCCTGGGCCGAGCTGGCTTCTTGTTAAAATGTTAATGTGCATCCCTCCACCCATCTCACTGGTTTCTGTTACACCATACTCTAGTCTTGTCCCCGAGTGTTCAAATGTTAATAATACCTCCTCCAGCCATGGCTACTCTTTTGTGAAAGGAGTAGCTGCCTGATACCAAGTTAATCTGTCCTCCCAGCTGCAGGTTTTTGGTAACAAAAGGACTGAAACTCTGCCATCAGCTCAGGTGCAGACACTTGGAATTCCTTTCCCTGTGGTTTTACCTTCCCCAGTGCAGTGGTTTGCTATTTCTAGTATATAAAACAATATTTTATTCCAGCATGAATTATTAGTCACTCATAACAATCCCTATAAATCAGGAGTCAGTTATCTCAGATTCAAAAGGTGTAAGTGGGAACTGAAACTGGGTTTAGGGTGGTTCCATCCAATCTGACCCATCGTGTGAGTCTGTTACTTGTTAAACTAACTAGAAGTAGTAATGCTTTACAAAAAATATAAAAAAGGAAAAAAAAAATGAGAAGGCACTTCAGAGAAAACAGAGAAAAGGTAAAACATGAGAGAATATTCAGCTATGGTTTGTAGTAGAGGAAGGCTGTTGGGTGGCTTAAGGTAACTGGAACACCTCAAAGAGAAAACCCTAGTGATTGCAGCTTCCTCCTGTGGTTTATTGACTGATATATAATGTCCTGAATACATTAGATATTACAGGCTCTTTCATCACAAATGTGCTTTAATGGAAACAAAGGTCAAGGTCAAAATGAATGCTGAAGAGAAGGGATGGCCTAAGTGTGGAAGGGGAGAGATAGATTATTTCTATTTTAGCTTAGGTTAAAAGGTTGCTATGTGTCTGTGTATGCACAGCTTTGCACAGTACAGGATTTCTGGGTTTATGAATATAGGGTTACTATAAAGCTTCATGAAAAAATTCTAGATATGCTAGGTAAACACTAAAACATGGTTTTAAACTAACAAAACAAAACAAAACAAGGTGCTAAAAGGTGCAATTCATCCCTCTTGAGAGAATGTTGTAATACTTAGCCACAGAAAGAGGGAACTTAAGCATACAATAGGAGCTTTATCCTGAGCTATTCCATTTTACAGTTGTCAATTTAATTCAGATTTTTAATGTATCTTTCTGATAATCTTGAGAAGATTGTATGTAGAATAGTTAGCAAGGGACTTTTTGCAATTGGGACTTGATGAGATGTCAGAGAAATAAATATGATGAAGACGTCAGAGATCACTGGGGTCTCCAGCTGAGTCACTGAAAGAACTGTGAGCAAATACTACGGGAACCACTAAGTCCCCTTAGAGGTTGTTTGTACATTTCTAACTTGCTCTGCATGCAAAAGAAACTCAAAGAAAAAACTCTATATTTATGAAATCTGAATTCACTTCCAAACATTTTAATAACAATAATAGCTTGATTAAGATATAAGTGAAAATATGAAGCTCTAAAATTATCTATTTTAATAGTACATAATTTTTGGTTTTGAAGCTGTGCCTAGAAAGGAGTTAATCCTCATGGACTAAAGAACACAACATGCATAGGAAAGGCCTTTTGAATGGTTATTCATTTCTGCAATATTAATGACACAAAAGCAATTGTGCAGGGCCCACCCACAGAATGAAGATAGCAAATATCAAACTCTCTCAAACCCCGGTATTGCCAAAATTTAGATTGCCTATACAACTGCTGTTCAGCCCTCTTCCATGCAGGCTTTGGGGTAAATTAATTAATTTTATGGATATAAATTATTCTTTTACAACTGAGTCTGCCAGTTAGTCCAGAATTGCTTGTTCAGGGAGCTCAATAGTTGTAAGATATTTAGTCTTCCCAATTTTGCCAGTGACCCACCACCTGAAGCCTACACAGAACCTCTGATTCCTTCATGTGAAGGGAAACTGCAGGTATGCTAAATGATCATGCCCCTGAAGTAGGTACCATAACACGCAAAACACAAGAGGACTAAATTAGGGACACTCACAACAACCTCAAGAGTTTTTGAGCATCTCAGCACTTCCTAAATATATTTCACCTAATGATCTAGTTTTTGGATGTTATTTCCTGGGGTTTTTTTTGTCTTAAAACCCACTCACAAGCCAGCCTAAAGAACAGGACTGAATTTGGATTTGCACTACTCACATAGAATTGAACTAGTATATTAATAACAGGATAAGATTTACAATGGGAGTTATCCTTTCCACATACATCCTGTGTCAAAGTGATGAAGTAGAAGAAATTGCCAAGCATCATCAGCCCCAGTTTCTCTACTCACATCCCTTGAGATGTGTGTTCACATAGGTCTGAGCTGACTAAATGCTGTTCTTTAGGTCTGATCAGAGATCACAGCTTCCCAAAAGACCTAAGCTGAACCAAAATTTCACAGGCACTGGAAAAGAGAATCTGCTCTCTCCTCCGTCCCTACCCCTTCTCCTCCATCTTCCTGCTTGCACAATGCAGTTTGTATTTCTAAACATCTTTGGACCTCAGGCAATGACTTGTGCAAGACATATTATCTCATCACTGGTGTCACAAAATCTTGTATTTACAGGGATTTATTCCTTGGCCACCTCAGAAGGAAATTATCTAATTACAGACTAACATAGTAGGATTGTTATGAGGTTAGCTGCCCAAGCCTTCTCGTGATAAACCCCATTTTTGTATTGTCTGTAATTTGGCGGTTTTAACTCCATGACCAGAGTATTTTTTTTCTTAAATAATATTTTCTGCTAAAACCCATGCTAATTTCCAAGGATACAGCTAATAAGAGAGACGCTGTTTTTCTGACACTAAATCCTCCATTGGAAAACGCTGGCCCACACATAGCTCTGCATAGGGAGTATCAATTTGGGGTGCAAGGGGAATGAAAGGATTGCTGTTTGAAATTCAAAAGCAAAAACGTGATGCAAAAAAGTCTGGAAAAACAGTAGTTTGCACATGTTCAGTGGAGACTGTTCAGAACTTTGTAACATCTCTCTCCAGAGATGCTGCCTGCAATGAGCACTCTTGACTTCACAAGGTTTTCTGTAGCAGTAAGGTTTCCAACCCAAAACCGTGAATAATTGTTCCTCCAGATTGGGTTGTATGTGTATGCCGCAGATTGAAAGTCTCGAGCCTGCTGATAAATCCTGTTGCTGTCGGTACAATTACACAGTTGAATTTTACTTGTGTGCACTTTTCACAAGCTTAAGAAATCTGGCATAAAAACTATCCTTTGAAAAAAAACCTCAACAGTATAAAACCTATGCAAAGTGAGTATTATTATCCCATTATACAGATTTGCATCTGAGAGATGTGAAGTTTAAAGCCAAATGTATCCACTGATTTTTGGGCATCCAGCCAAGAAGTAAAATTTAATTTTTCACTTTATTTTTTAATTTTTTTGAGCACATGGCTTGACACAGCTGTAGCTGTGTGTTCTCTGATTCCTGCAAACCTGTTTCAGGTCTCAGAGTCAGGCATTCAAAGAACAGGGAATGTACAAGGTAAAGACTGACTGTGAAAACCATGGTGAAAAAGAAGTGATCACCCACAGCCTATATGTGACTTTGCATTACATGGAGGACTGCAGCTAGGATGGGAAAGGGACTTCCTGACCAAGGACTGACAGTAATATGCTTTTAGCACAGTTACCCACTGAGATTAAATGAGGCAAATAGGCATACTCATTTCCCAAAAAAGTCTTTGGTCAGACCTGTTTCAATACCAGCTTGGTCTTTTTGAGATTTTCTCTTGTTTGTTTGTATGAAAAAAATACTATTAGTATTTTAGAATAATAATAGAAATTATTAGTATGTCTTATCTTGAAAAAGTATAACCACTGAACAGTATATAGGGCAGATATTTGTACAGCAAAGATGTTATATAGATACGATAATAATGATTTCATTAGATCAAACCTTTCATTGGGATGTATTATGGAACATAATTAATTAATTAATTAATTAACTAATGAATACATTTTATTTTGGAAGTCTAGATACAGAGATCACTATTACACTGGGAACTTGGGCGCTGGAAAAAGTTGATGACAGCTACGTGTAATATTAATTACACAGTATTAAGAAACAAGCAGAGGAAATAAAACAATATTTTCTTTAAAACAGTTGAGACATTATTGTGCCTGCTGCTCTCTGTGAAGAGAGCTGCGGCCACACGTTATGATGAACACACAGAACCACTTGTAATTAAGACGAATACTCTTGCAAACAACACATATGATTTGTACTTTTATCAAGTGTGCTTAGACCTTTTTCTCCTAATGAGGGATTCTATGTGTAGTAGTTGGGAGCAAAACAAGACGAAGTTAAATACACTCTGGCTGTCTTAACTCAGAATTTCCTTGTATTTACAGATTTATATTAAATCCCTGAGGTTATTTTAAATTTTTTTCAGTGTTATTTTATCATTAATCTTATTATAATCCAAAAAACTGTCCGCAAATGATTGCTTTGAGGATTGGCAAACACATTTGTACAGCTTGAAACAATTTATTGAAAACATGTTGCTTACTTAAGAGAACATGCTGTCTTTAAATGCTGCTGGTAAGAAATGTTCATTGCTTGGATTTCCGTTCTATTTATGGACTCTGAAGACAGGAGAAATACATTTTAAAGTGCATTTAAAGGTTGCATATGTTTTTAGGATCATCTTGTTTTAACCTCAAGGAATCTTCCTTGTCCATAAGTCTCCGCAGTGCACAGCACACAAGCCAAGGTAACACGCCTTTGTGAAATATTTGTTGCCTTCTCCAAAGGAGAAACATGTAACCAATCCTGTTGTAAACTGGTGAACTATGGTTTAATAGTGAGAAGAGTCTAGTTTCAGATCAACGGAGCAATCAATTTTAGCCAAATATATTTATGTGAACATAGAAACATTGATTTACGGTAATGCATTTCCTTATTTTTCACCCTGATATCTCTGAATCCCGATAATACTTCAGTCATTTGTACATTTACATAACTACCTAAGATGGAATGTCTTGTAACATGAAATATCTTTGCTATTTTATAGCTGGTGAAAAGGAGGTACAGCCCGAGTTACACAGAGCATACCAAGTAGAACAGAACTATGAACCCCCCAAATGGTGAGGTTTTTTTCCTCTTTGCTATGTGTAATGGAAGCTCCAGGGGCTAGATCTACTCACTGGACATTGCAAGCATGAGACCTATACGCTCTCCCACAGCATGCTGGATACCCTCCTCCCCTCTCTGGACTCATGATGGGTGTCTTGCCAGCAGGACCGGGGGGGACACTCTAGTACTTTCCCTGATTATCAGCTAAGGTACAAAACAAAACACTCTGTCCATTCCAGATTTTTTGAAAAATAAATCTTCACCTTCCAGAAAACAGCTTATTTCAATGTCATTTTTAATTGAGATCTAATCCTCACTAGTTTATATTGCCTTATATTTAGGTTTTGAGACAGTTCTGTGATTTTCTTCTGCAACTGTAAATTCTGATACTTCTGCCATCTATGCAAGCAGCAAACACAGAGGCTTTTCATCTCTTCTTGCTTTCCTGGCCTTCCACTGATCAAGTACCTCGTCATCTGCATTTCCCTAGAACACAAAAGCCCAGAGTTTTTCACTTTGAATGGTTTCTTATCCTTTCCTTAACTTGGGAAGGGGAAGAAACATAGGATAGAAAATTCTGTAGTTTTCAGTGTGTGCAAAAACGGCAAGCTTTTAACAGAAGTTCAGCCCCCAGAGCGTCTTCTAGAAGATGGAAGAAATTTATTGACTTGCATTGGAAAAATTTTGCTACAGCACTTTCAAGTCAAATTAAAAAAAAAAAAAAAAGTAATATCAAATTCTGTATATTCATCTACCTGGTTAGATGTCGAGTCTGCCCTCAAATTTCATACAGGAACAAATACAAATCCTTTCTCCTGCCTGAAGAGAAGAAGGAGCTGGCTAACTCAGAAACTAAGCTAGAATCCCACATTTCTTGCTTGCTTTCCAATTTGGTCCCTTGTTTTAAATTAACAAAGGCAGGATCCAAAAGCCCAGCAGTCCAAGTTGACTCTCCTATATTAATACAATTTTTTTAATATCCAGTTTTAAATGAGGAGAGTGACATATGTGCTTAGGCATTTAGAACATCTTCCTTTCAAAATTAAATGTAGCTGTCTTGTAAAAAATTGAACTTTGGAAACACAATAGATAGAAAGATTCCCCCAGACACAAGAATGCATAACTTACAATCACAGCCAGACTTCAAAGCTCCTGCCTTTACACCCACACCAGGGTCTTTTTTATTGCAATTCTTTTCCAAATAATTAATTTCCTGCTAAGTGGTAAATAAGCAATTTACACTTTTCCCTTTATCCTTCATGGGACAGCTGACATAATGTTAAGAGCACACCTACCGGTTTAAGCAAAAGCAAAACAGTTTTGACAAGGTCCCTTCATCCCAGTTTCCCAGGATAAGAGTAATGACTTCTTTCCTGTTTCATTGTAATGTTTGCCATGTTCTACTTAAGATCTGATTCAGCATCTCCTGCCAAGAAACTATTTCTTGCTTAGATTGATCACAGAGTTCAGCCATGTTTTTGTCAGTGCTGTGCCTCAAGAAAGCTGGGATTTTGTACAGAAACTGCACAAACACTGGCAAAAACTCTGCAACACGACTTGCACTTCCGTGTCACTTCTGGATCCCCAGCAGGACCCAAGCGCCTGGATGTTTGCTTGCCTGAGTGCTTGAAAATGAAAGTCAGGATTTTTGAGTTTTATTTGTACTCCGCTGGAGTCTCCTTTCCCCTGTCCTGAGCAGCATGTCTCAGAGCTCCTGCCAAGGGAGGGGGGTTATGCTGTCCCCGCTGGTCACCAAGCGCTGAAGCCACACCAAGTTTAACAAAACGGTGTGAGTGCCACAGATCAGCCTGCAGATTGATCTAGACAGGTAAGAGATTCCTCAAAGACACCAGCTTTGTATTTCTGGCACTTTTTCCACCCCCTAGACTCTTCTCACTTGAAAAAGATAAAAAAAAACCTGTTATGGAAACCTAAGAAAACCTTCATCCATTTGTTATTTACTCACTGTCTTGGTTTACAAGACAAGTTTCTGCTAGGGAAGGCAGAAAAGCCTCCCTTGGAATGGAGAATGTAAACCCCCTCCCTCCGAATTATTAGAATTTTGAAATTAAGGGGCTCTCAGGCAAATATATGGGAATAGGAATAACAGTTCTTTACTAGTGTGTATAACAAGGTGAACCAAAACAACAACAACTATGGCATTAGTAACAAACAGAACCAGGAACCCAGTCCCAGCCTTTCGGCTGCAGCACTTTCCCCTTTGGTGCAGTTCCGCTCACTGCCAGCAGGAGCGCTGGTGGCTCCTGGTGGACAGGGCAGCTGCAGTGATCCCTATGCGGCTGCAGGGGGCGCTCCGGCGTGGGCTCGGGAAGCACGTGGCAATGGCGCCTCGGTCGAGACGGGAAGGGATGGAAGAGAGGCTTCGCTTCACAAACCCCTGGGGCAGCCGATCTCGGTGCCCCCAGCAGGACTCGGAAGCAGCAGGCTGGAACGGCAGGGATGAGCAGAAATCCCGGGGCAGTGGACAAGAATGTCTCAGAACTCCACGACAAATAGCTGGAACCTGCGCGATGTCCTGGCAGGGCAGGGGTATGCGGGACCCAGCAGCAGAACAAAGGTTCCCGCTGGGTTATGGTGGTGGCAGCGAAACTCCTTTCCCAAGCCTCAGGTCTGACTGTAGGAGAAGGCAGCAGGAGACAGAGCCTCGCAGTGGTGGCGGATTCTCCCTAGTGACCGCAGCCTATCTCCCCTCCGGTGCCGAGAGAGCGAGAAAGCTATAGGAGCTGCGCCCAGTCCCTTCCCGCATCCCAAATCTCCTGGTATGTCTGCCCCCCGCCCCTCCCCNCTGGGGCAGCCGATCTCGGTGCCCCCAGCAGGACTCGGAAGCAGCAGGCTGGAACGGCAGGGATGAGCAGAAATCCCGGGGCAGTGGACAAGAATGTCTCAGAACTCCACGACAAATAGCTGGAACCTGCGCGATGTCCTGGCAGGGCAGGGGTATGCGGGACCCAGCAGCAGAACAAAGGTTCCCGCTGGGTTATGGTGGTGGCAGCGAAACTCCTTTCCCAAGCCTCAGGTCTGACTGTAGGAGAAGGCAGCAGGAGACAGAGCCTCGCAGTGGTGGCGGATTCTCCCTAGTGACCGCAGCCTATCTCCCCTCCGGTGCCGAGAGAGCGAGAAAGCTATAGGAGCTGCGCCCAGTCCCTTCCCGCATCCCAAATCTCCTGGTATGTCTGCCCCCCGCCCCTCCCCCCGAGAGAAACTCCCAAAAACCAAAGGAGTTCCCCGTCCCTGCCTGTCTCAAGCCCCCAGGCATCAGTGCCTTCTTAGCAACTCAGTGGGGAAAAATTCTACTAGGTGGTAAGGAAAGAACAGGAAAAACCCCCAAATCCCAACACTCACCTACAACCAGTAAGAGATAGATTACGGTAACAAGATCATCAGACTTTTAAAGATCAATGATCAGCTTTTCGCAAACAATGTTTGCAGCGTATTTTTGTCTGGCAACATATAATCCAGTTACACAAAACCAACTGATCTCAATTACTACTAAGTAGAGAGTTTACTTTCTAATCACCTTGTTAGGTCAGTACTAGTCACTGACATACAATTATATTGATACAGACACTAAAAATAGTTCACCTACATTCTTCTTTAAGGTCAAGCCTGGATATTTATGTTAGCTGTTTAAATTTCTGTGAGATTTATGTTATAGATGAGTAATGAGATGGTTGGTTCTCACAATTAAGGGATGAACATTATATGTATGTCAAGAGAAGTTTTATAGATGTATAGTTACGTTACTGCAAAGTGTTCTCCCCCAGCATTGTTTCCCGGGATGGTCTTGGTAGTCCGGGCATTTGGGGGAAGGGACAGGCTGGTTTACTAAGAGGCACAGCATGGGAACACTTGACCTCCAATCAAGTTACAAGAAAGCAGTCTACACCAATGGACAGCGACAGAGCTAACAGACAGACTTTGGGAGGGGCTAGGGGTACCTGTTGCAACACCAAGGATATAAAAGGTGGAGCAGCTATTTTGTAGATGAGCCAGCCAAGTGGTTACTAGCCATGTGGGGGTGGGTGCTCCCAGCGCTGCAATTTTTCCTTATTTAGTCATTTTGTTGTAATTTTTGTTAAGGTTTAATAAACCTTTTAAAATTTTAAAAAGTGGGTGTTCGTTTCTCACATTTAGATCTTCATGGAAAGCCACCAGCCCAGCCCTCCCTCCATCAGCTGTGGAATAAACCCGGGGAGTATGACCTCCTTTGTCAGTAGTCCAAATTAGGAAAAGTGAGTACTTTGATTCTCCTCACATTCCTAGTTTCTGCTTTATGGTTACTGTAATTTAAAGCTCCTTTACAAAGCCTACTTGTCAGTATAAATACTCAAAATAAAGAGAAATTCAGCCAATTACATCCTATTGACTAAAGGTTATTTTAGTCTGCATTAAGCACTCCCCCAAGTTATTTTATGAAGTGTTTTAAATAAACATATTTTATAGGTTTTATAAATTTACTTTATGTTCTTAAGACATTATGGTTTTCTTGGTTTTGTTTTAATTCTTCCTGAGTTTTCTGTGCATCAATTATCATTGGCAACTTTCCCAAAGTGTTATGCAAGGTGATTTGGAATTCTGTTCCAGGAGCTTCATCTACATATCTAACTATTTTCCTTCTCAACAGTTAATTCCTCCCTTCCTGCCTCTGATTCTGAAATACAAGACCTCTTTCTCCTTTCCCTGGAAGTCCATGTTAACTTGATCTGTACTCCAAGTTTGCAAGATAAGTCTCCACTGCTGTCAGGTTTACTCCTTTCACAGTTACAGTTGTCTTTCTTAGATTATGTATGTGGTATACAGTATATGTATATCAATTTTGTGCATTATACTGAATGTTTATTCTCACCTTTTCTCACAAAAGTCAAAAAAAAAGGAAATTACATTGTCAGAAAGATACCATGCTCCACAAACAGTTTCTAAAAATGCTGACAGGAGCTTGGATGGGAGATGAGGGTATACATGCAGAATAAAAGCCTGCTATGCTGAAGTGCTCCCAGTAGATCCTATCAAGGGACTGAGCTCCAAAACAAAATGGTTAGGCTTTCCTGGGCAGAATGTAGTAAAGCATATCAGTCCAACCATGAGCAAGCAATCTGAGTGTTTCCACTACCTAGGTCACAGTCAGGCAGGCAGAACAAAGTGTTCAAGGAAAGGAAACACCTTAAATAGACTGAAATGCCCCAGTATTTTTGCTGAATGGTGCATGGAGGACACCATTCTTACTAGCAGCTCTGGCTTGGCTTTGGTTACCATATAAAGAATCTCCCAGAGCTCAGTATGGTTTCAGGAACTCACATGCTATATAAATGTGCACTCTTCTTCCCTGAAGCCACATCAATAGGCACTAAAGATGAGCAGCCCAAAAATAATATTTTGGAAAGAGCACTGCCAATCCACCCTTCATGTGAATAGCTTTCTCATTGGCTTGCCTTGAGGTATTAAAAGTTATGATATGAAAGCCCTCCAGGCAATCTTTTCCTCCTACTATTGTTAGCTTGTACTTTTGCTAATTCTGGTCTGCTATGAGGGCCTCCACCACTTCCCAGACAGAGTTCTGGTTTCAATTAGTGCATTTAGACATCTTATGCCTGGGCTACAACTTTTTCTAAATCTGCAGTTTTCTTCTTACACCCATTCAGAACTGGCTGTTTCTTCTACTCACTTTTCTCCCCCAAAAATGTAACTGCTTGGCAAAAAGTATTTCCCTTCCCTGTGTCGATAATTTCTAACTGGGTGCTTCCTCTTTTATTTGTTGTTTCCATGAGGCACAGTCCAGAGAAGAAATTATGTTTCCTGTTCACAAAAAAAAAACCTGAACAAAACCCAATGCAAAGCCACTGTTTGTCCTGCTCTCCTCAGGGCCTGCAAGCCACTAGACCATGAGGCCCTCTTCCATCCCCCTGTGTGTAAGCATGGAATGTGCCTCCTTGGGCTCCTACTCCAGGGGCAAATCCTGCACTAAGTGTCTGGACGTGCCTGTAGTAGCTACTGCACATTCATATGGGAAAGCTGAGGCTGAGAGCACTAGTGAGGCCACGTGGTACTTTTTGAAAAGGAGGAGAAAAAAGCATAGACCTGATGATGGGTTGGTAAAGAAGCCCTGAGAAACACATTAAACATCAGTCCTGGCTGGGTAGGTGAAAATACAGATCAAAAATAAAGGCTGCAGCTTCAGGCAGGTGTCCTGGAACAGGTACATGGAGGAAGGAGTGTGGTAGTAGCTGAACTAAAATAACCCCAAGCTCCAGTGGGGCTGAGTGGGAAGAGGATTGTGCAGCTCACAGTTACCTGGGAAAAAGGTAACTGCTCAGACACCAAATGCAAAGTGAGGTTACAGAGTCACATTAAATAATTAAGTTTTCAGCTTTAAGCTGCAGAATTCCCTTACTCTGGAGCCATCCAGAAAAACCTTAATCCACCACCATTTTGAACAATAGTACTCAAGTGACCCAGGATGCCAGGCTTTCCCAGAGTGCCTCAGACTACCCACAAATGGCCTTTTAATGCTTTATAGGCACCACAAACCCATGCTCTTTCAAACTAATGCTACTGTATTTATGAAAACAATTATCTGTGCCTACAGGTGTTTGAGAAAAAAATACAACAAAACATAATTTTCAATGAGGTGCTGTTATATGGGCTATTTGCATAGAAGTACTAAGCACTAAGTCTCATCTTGATAAATCAGATCAAATTCCACTAGTGCTATTAATAAATCAAGAGCAGGTGAGCTCCATTCTTAATGTTATTATTATGCCTTCTGTCTGCTAATGCATGTTTTGACATCTTCTTCACTCCTTAGTATGAGACAAAGATACGTGTATCTCCTCAGTGAATTAATTAGCAGGATTTTGCATCCCACCACTCTCTTCCTTGCACTCCTTCAGCTTGCTGAAGGGGACTCTATAACATATGAAGAACAAGGATATAGCACTATGATAAAACTGAGTCAAATAAACAGCTCATCTAGAAATGGAAAACTTCCTTCTCCCCTTCTTCAATATCCTCTTCCCAGCCTTTCCCTTTGCTCTCCAGCTCTGCAGGTCACCCAGGGTGCTGACACCAGCACTTGTCCAAGTGGAAAGTTGATGCATTTTACTATCCCAACAGAACTCAAGAAACCCCAACAAAAAAATAACAACAGAAAAACCCAACACCCCACACCACACTGTTTTGAAAACAAGCCAGAATATTTGTGGGAACATTCAGCAGAACAGAAAGAAATTTAAGTGCTTTAAATTGATTTAAATGCAATTGCAAATGCCAAAACCAGCTCAAGGTGAGAGGACTGGAGAGGATAGTATCTCTTCCTTCTGGTAGCTACAAGTTGCTAATTTGGCTCATCCACTTATGAAGCTTTATCTTAAGACTTCAGGACACATTAGTGGGCTTAAGAATCATTAAAACTACCAGTTAGTCTGATTTTTAACTTGAGTTGGTGTGGGAATTGGCCCAGCTGTGACTTGGAGTCAGTGGGATTTTACGCTAAAAGACCCAGGCATCAGTTTCAAGCCCTGGGAATAATTTGTTTAACTCAGGGTGAGCCTGAGAGTTCCCCCATAAGCCTTTAGTGTTATTATGTTAAACTGTCCAAGTTCTGCTTGGACATATATAGTTTCCCCATATGGTTATTTGCCCTTTTTACCACTGTATTTTTAAAATATAGGCCCAAGTCCCATAACTGATTTGGGGTGTTCCGGTGGCTGCTCCCCCAAAGGTGGAGAGAAAAAAATGGATGGTCAGATGTCCAAAGTAGAAAGAAGCATACATATGGACACTTCAAGTTGATTCTCACTGATCATGACAAAAAATTTTCAAAGAACGAATTAAAATCAATTGTGAGGTGGATCATTAAAAATTTTCCAGACACCTCTGCTGACGAAATCCATACCATCAAATTTTGGGACTCAGTGGGAGTTAAGTTGTACAACCTTTCAATTAAAAGGGACCCCATTGCACCCTGCATGCTCCCCATCTTCCACACCATCCTTGAGACCCTTCACCAGCAAGCAGTGTGTCGAAAACTCGATCCATTGGTAACTCCTAACACGGGACCTCCCCTGAAACTTGGCCTTCTCAGACCTTCCATGATGGTCCAAGATGGTGCCGGCCACGCCATCTTGGAGCATCGTGCTCCGGAGACCCAAGATGGAAGGAGCCCCAGTGCAGCTCAGGAGCCCGGCCATCCTCCTGCCATCTTGGCTCCTCCACTTCCTGCCACCACAACCTTCTCTTCCGCCCTGAACCAACCTCCAGACTCCACCCCCTTGACTGTGGGTCACACCCCCTCTGTCAATCATTCTACCTCCACCCTGGGCCAGGCCTCTGGAACTCCACCTCAGAAGTCTGCCATCTTAAAATAAGGTCCTTCCTCTCCAACACCTGACAAAATGGTGGTGCCCTCTGCCTCACCCTCTGGGAACAATATAATCCCTATGGTCAAAGATACTAAGCTCAGCTGTTAAACTGTTTCTAATCTGAATGTTTAACAGCTCAGCTGTTAAACTGTTTCTAATCTGAATGTTTCTGCTCCAAGTTCTGTTCCCTCTTCCTCTCTGGTAGAGGGTTTGAATTCCCCAGATCCACCTCATCCCTCAATCCTGGAAGAACCCTGGGATAGAATCTGGAAGGATGCAGTTAAGGAAGGAGACTGGCAAATAGTCTTTAAACTTAAAATTTATTGACTTAGGTAACTTGTTGTTGCCCCAGTATGTTATGAAAGAAGGGGGGCAAAGTTCAGGTATGAGCCACTGGTTTACGGGGAAATTAAGGAGCTGTGTAGAGCAGTAAAAGACCACGGGAGGGACTCACCCTACTTTAATGGCCTAGTGAGGACCATGTTTACTGCACACATCTTAACACCGCATGATTTAAAATATATTGTGACCATGTTGTTATCACCCACAGAGTACACCTTGTGGGAAGGGGGATTGAAATGTTTGTTAAATCAGTTAATAGCAGAATATGCTAATAATGAGGCAAAGGAGGAATTGACAATTAACCATCTAGCCAGGGAAGGAAAACACAGCCAGCCAGATGATCAAGGAGTCAAACATCCTCAGAGAGGTACTAGATAATATAAAAGAGATGAGAGCATTAATCCAGGTACCTGATGGTAGCACCCCCAATTTGAACTACATAAATATAAAACAAGAGCACAAGAGCCATACATGAAAGTCATTCATCACCTTAAACAGGCACTAGAGAAACAAGTCCAGGATGAAAAACCCCAAAATGAGTTACTAAAATCATGGGGGGTAGCCAATGCCAACCCAGAATGTAAGAAAGTACTATGTGCCCTACCACTAGAGCCGGAACCCAGACTCCTACATATGATTGAGGCATGTAATCACCTCAGGACAACAGAACATAGCAGCCGTAGAAGCCCAGCGCATTGGGCATGGAGTTGCAGAAGCCCTAGCGGCTGCGTAGTTCCTCTTTAAGGGGCCCCAGCAACATCTACAGAGCCCAAATATATGTTTCCAATGTGGTCTACAGGGACATTTTAGAAAAAAAATTGTCCCCAGAGGGGAGGGGAGTCTCTGGTCCCTAACAGAGGTCAACATCAGATCAAGCGAAATTTCTCAAAAGGTAACTACCCTAGCCAGCCTTTTAAAAACTACCAACAGAGCACGAGGCGGCCTCATGCTGTGACAAATGTTCAAGCCGACAATGCCTACAATCACTGAAGGTCAAGTAGCGCAGGCATCCATCAAAGACCATGTGGCGCTGAACTCCAACAACTCATCTCCAAGTTGCCAACCACCTTACCACCAGGGGCAAGATTGGAGTTGGTGAGCGTGAAATCTGTTATTTTGACTGACTGTTTTGCCTACACAATATCAACAGGGCAGCTTGGGCCTGGAGATTGGCCCTGTGAACTATGGATCTTGGGAAACTGCCGATCAAGGACTGAGGGATTCTTCATATTACCAGCCATACTATCAGTAACCTCACAATGAGAAATTATGCTATTAGCCATGTCTCCGGATCCGCCTTGTTTTATACTCCAAGGACTAACAATTGCCCAAGCCATATTACTCCCCGAAGAGGACACTGATGACATTTCCCTGGTGATGTGGACCCAGGTGACAAACCACCAAAAATCGCCTGCACCCTAGAACTTAATAATGAAAAGATTATTTTAATAGGACTTATGGACACAAGAACAGATGTGACAGTCATCTCATGTTCCAAGTGGCCTCCTAACTGCGTCCTTAAAACTGCTGCAGGGACATTATCTGGGATTGGAGGTGACAACAACCGTCTCCAAAGTGTGAAACTGATAAAAATCATAGGACCTGAAGACTGAATCGCCATGACAATACCATTTGTGGTAAGGTCCAAAACAAAGGCCCCCATAATTTTGTGGGGAAGAGATGTTTAATGCACTGGGGGATCTGCCTAAAGATGGATTTTTGACTGGGGCCATTGAACAGAGCAGCACTCTCAATTTAACTTGGAAAACCAATGACCCTGTCTGGGTGGATCAATGGCCCCTCCCTGAGGAAAAATTGGCTGTGCTGAACCCTCTAGTAGCAGAACAGCTTGAAAAGGGACACATAATACCTACCACTAGTCCCTGGAATACCCCCATTTTTGTCATCAGAAAGAATAACAACAAATAGTGACTCCTACATGACCTCAAGATCAATGAGGTCATGGAGGACAGGGGTGCTCTCCAACTGGCTCTCCCTTCACCAGCCATGATTCCCAAAGATTGGCATTTAACCATCATCGACCTAAAGGACTGTTTCTTTGATACATCTTTGCACCCTGATGATGCTCCTCGCTTTGCCTTTTCTTTTCCAACCATAAATAGGCAAGCTCCTCTTCTGAGACATCATTGGACCATGATCCCTCAGGGCATGAAAAACACTCCTACCATATACCAATGGTTTGTATCCCAAGTTCTAACACCAGCTTGAGAACTTTATCCACAAGTCATCATCTATCACTACATGGACGACATCCTTCTTGCTGCCAAAGACACCTCAGCATTAGATGCAGTTAGACACCATTAAAGCCGTTCAGAAGGCAGGATTAACCATCTCAGAAGAAAAAGTACAAAGCACTGCCCCCTGGAGGTATTTAGAATACCAAATCTCATCCCAGACTATACAACCACAACCTTTACACATCTATGAAAATCCCTGGACCTTGCATGACCTGCAAAAACTTCTTGGTACCATCAGTTGGGTAAGATGCCTGTTAGGAATCTCGAAGGAAGATCTAGATTCATTGTTCACATTACTAAGGGGAGACTCAGCTTTGGATTCTCCAAGACACCTAATGCTGGAGGCAAAAAGTGCGCTAAATAAAGTATCTCAAGCTATACACACTCATCAGGCACATCAGATGGGACCCTCTGTTTCCTTTTTTGTTAGTGATTCTGGGAAAAGGACACCAACCTTATGCTTTAATTTTTCAGTGGAATCCTAATTTGCCTGACTCCCTGTTGATTTTACAATGGGTTTTTCTTTCTCACCAGCCAGAGAAAATGATTACCACACAGCCTGAAATGATGGCTCAACTGATTATGAGAGCCAGACCTTACCTAATTTCCCTGGCTGGAAAAGATTTCTCAATAATATTTTTACCTTTAATTAAATTAATTTTTACCAATTAAATTTGCTTATGAAGCAGTCAGAACATCTTCAGATTGCCCTAGAAAACAATACAAGTCAAATTTCTATTCACTACCCTAAACACAAGCTATTACATTCTAATTTTAAGTTAATTCCTAAAGCTTTAAAAAGTAAGCAACCTCTCAGAGCCCTCACTTTATTTACAGATGGGTCAGGAAAAATCTCATAAATCAGTAATAACCTGGCAAGACCCTGAAACCAATGATTGGCAGTCAGATATTGAAATTGTTAAGGGCTCTCCCCAAATTGTACAATTGGCTGCAGTAGTGAGAGCATTTTCTAAATTTACTTGCCCTTTTAATTTAGTCATGGATTCAGCATATGTAGCAGGAATTGTTGAAAAGGCTGAAAATTCATTCCTAAAAGAGATTACCAATGATCAGTTATATTCTTTCCCTAAAAATTTAATCTTTCTTCTCTCCCAAAGGCAGCGCCCTTATTTTGTTATGCATATTTGTTCCTGCACTTCGTCACCTGGACCATTGACACAAGGTAATGCCCAAGCAGATACACTTGCCATGGCTGCACAAACAATGTTACCCAGTATCTTTGAACAAGCAAAGCTCAGCCTCGCATTTTTCCGCCAAAATGCCCATGTATTACATAAGAATGTTTGACATCACCAGGTACCAGGAAAAGGCAATCATAAGTATGTGGCCTAGTTGCCAAAAGTTTTCTTTAACCTCCACAGGGGCAGGAGTCAATCCTACAGGATTCCATAGCTTGCAGATAGGGCAAACTGATATAACACACTATCTGTCTTTTGGCAGATTTAAATACATCCATGTGTCTGTTGATACTTTTTCAGGTGCCATCTGCGCCTTAGCACATATGCGAGAAAAAACTACAGATCCAATCAAACATTTTCTCCAAACATTTGCAGCCTGGGGTATCCCTCAGGAGATAAAAACTGACAATGGACCAGCTTATGATTCTCAAAAGATGCAAAACTTTTTCAAGCAATGGGGAATTACCCACACCACTGGTATTCCTCACTCCCCCATGGGCCAGTCTATTGTTGAAAGAACTCATAACTCTCTCAAGCGCCTTCTAGACAAACAGAAGGGGGGAGTAGGGACCTTGTCCACCATGGAGAGACTAAACAACACACTATATGTGTTTAATTTATTAAATAATTCATTTATGAAGCCCAATCCTCCCGTCATTCAACATTTTTCAAAGATTTCACAGGGTCAATTAAAAGATAGGCCACCAGTATTGATAAAAGACCTTGAAACAAGACAGATCCTGGGGACATTTCCATTAATTACCTGGAGGAGGGGATACGCTTGTGTCTCCACAGGTAAAGAACCTTGGTGGATATCGGCCAAAAACATCAAGCTCTACCTATAGCCACTGAGCAAGGATTCACCAGAGGAACCCCCAAGTCCACCCCAAGACAAGAAGCACCAGACAACGACTCCGACACCCGGACTGGACACATTCGAAAATGACACACAACAAGCTTCTGCTCACTTTCCTCAGCCTGTTTGCAACCATGCTCCTTATGAGTGGATGGGTAGTCCTACAGCCAAAAGAGAATATATGGGTAACCTTAGCAAAAAACATAAAACAATGTAGCCACAGCTTTCTTCATAGAGAGCAGCAGGCACAACCTTCCAACATTTTTCTGGGGAAGGCTGTGAGATCAGAGAAAAGAATAATTAACAATTCTTATCTCCACTTGCTGCACCTCTTGTTGTGCAAATGTGGAATGTGTTATGGAGATTTGTTTACCAAAGGGTGATTTCTTGATTGGCCACTGGTGATGGTGTTTGGATTGATTGACCAATTGGATCCATCTGTATTGGACTGTCTGTAAGGGTGATGAGCTTCTTAATAAGTATAGGATAGTATAATATAATATAATAAAGCGATTGATCAGCCTTCTGGAATCATGGAGTCAATGCTAATTATTACCTGTCTGGGGGCCTGCGACAACAAAACAAGATACCCTGTGCCTGTCTGTCACTAGCCCTGATGACCCCTTTTCCACCTGCCTAGTGGGGTTGCCTACAGATATGTGGCCAATAACTGAAGATGCCAGCTATAGTATATGAGGTGACAACCCTGACAGCAAATGGAAATTCAACCCTGTCGATGCTTGGGACTACTGGACCCAGAAGCTCCCGCATGCACCACTCGAACCCCAGGAGCTAGAGATTCTTGGCTCTGTAAAAATGGACTTTTGTGTAAAGTTTAATTACCGACCAAGATGGGAAGAAGGTGAAAGACCCAAAATTACAAGAGAAAAAGAAACTATTAGGAGGATCGTCTCCCCATGCTATCCCACTTACAAAAGTCAGAGCCAATGGTGTAATTACACCTCTTCCATAACTTCTTGGTCCAGTAGCTACCCACTCCAGTTACCACAGGGTGTGTTTCTTATTTGTGGGGATAGAGCATGGCCCGGTATTTCTTCACACATCAAAGGTGGGCCTTGTAGGTAGGCTTACCTTACTGGCACCCAACACAAAAATCATTCATAGCCAGAGAAACAGAGCAAAAAGGTCTATGCACTAATTTGAATCTAATTGCAAAGATGATGTTATGTATTGGAGTAAAAACAAGAGAATTGCAGCTGTGGCTGCAGCTAAAGCTTTGGGACAATTAGACCATCTTGGGTCTGAGAGCAGGCCACTCCCTCATGCTGAGTGGCCTGCTCTCAGACATAGAGACTGTCAGACACACCACCTTGCAGAACAGGGCAGCAATAGACTTTCTACTTTTGGCACATGGGCACGGCTGTGAGGACTTTGAAGGAATGCGTTGCATGAACCTCTCTAGCCACAGTGAGTCTACAAGAGCATTCAAGTTCTAAAGGAAGGGTTTAAGAAGGTTCAAATGGAAAACCAAGACTGGTTTAATAAACTCTTCCAATCCTGGGGACTAAAGGGTTGGATGATGTCTCTAGCCAAAACAGGACTGTTGATTCTTTTGGTTGTTGCTGTTGTATTACTGTTTGTTCCATGTTTGTTTAGATGTTTTTATAGTTTTGCAGAGTTCCTCAGTTCTATCTTTATTGCAAAACAAAATGGGGGAGATGTGGGAATTGGCCCAGCTGTGACTCAAAGTCAGCCAGATTTTACCCTGAAAGACCCAGATGTCAGTTTCAAGCCCTGGGAATCCTTTGTTTAACTTAGGATGAGCCTGAGAGTTCCCCCATAAGCCTTTGGTGTTATTATGTTAAGTTGTCCAAGTTCTGTTCCCCTATTAGTTACTTGTTTCCCCTATATGGTTATAGTTCTAGAATGTTCTACCCCCAAGTATATATATTGCTGCTTCCCCTTTGTTTCAGGTCTTTGGATCTTGCCCCTTGCATTGTGCTTGACTTCTCCATGTTTCTTGTTTTTCACCCCTTTATTAAAGTTCTTTTCAGGCAACTCCATTGTACCTGCTCCTTTTCATTTTTGCCACCCTCCTCCTGAAGTCAGGGAACCAGAGAGATTTGTCACAGCCACCATCACTGTGACAAGTTGGTCTAGTTAGTTCCTACATACAAGTAACAGTAATTCTCCATAACTTCACTGTGCTGGTTAATGCTCAAGAGCAGAAAGGGCTGGTCATTGTATTACATTTAGGAGTTATTATGCATCTTAAAAATAGTCAACTTCTACTTGTAATATAAAACATTTTTAAGATGACACAAAAATTAATTTCTTTTCATAATGTATTGATGAACTTACACATTATGAAACACAAGCAGGTACTGGTTGGTGTGAGAACCCTACTCTGTACAGATTAATTTTAAGGATGTGTGACACAGAAAGAGAGAGAGAGAGAGAGAGAGAGTGAGAAAGAGAACAGATGAGTAGAAATAGTTTCTACAGATTCTTAGATGCAGTTTCAAAGAGATTGGGGGACTGAAGAACATATTGAAAGATACACCAGAATTTCGGAATTTAGAAATCTTAATACAAGTACTGGCATGCCAATCTGAAGGCCTTTTTCTGTTTAGAAAAAAAATCCCACAGTAGCGTCAAAAAAAAAAAAAAAAAAAAAAAAAAAAAAAAAAAAAAAATAAAAAATGTCTACAAGGCCATGCACTAATTTTGCCAATAACACAATTTTATACACACAAAACTAAGATCTAAAAACTACACATAATGGTGTATTGGCCAGACACTGCCACACATGTGGTCCCTGCTTTGCAGAGTTTGCAAAGTGCTTACAAGGCACACGCCCAAAACAAAATGGCTTTATGCAAACCGCATATTTCAGCCACAAAATTTAAAGTGCTTATTAGACTAAACATTCAGCAGCTTCCTTTCTCTGCATTAATCAAATATTAAACAGACTCAGGAATGAGATGATGTGGTACAAAGCTTTATTCCCACGTGTTTAATCTTCCCTGAAAAATCACAAATGGTTGAGGTATGACCAAGATTTGCAGGTGTTTAAAGGCTTTGGTTCTCACTTGGCAGTCCCTGCTGTGACCTCAGAGCACCTTGCAAGAACTAAAACCATCTCATCAATCACCCTTCCCTCCCTCCCTCCCGGTAGGTAGGGAGGTAGGCAGACATAAATTACCTGACTTGGATGACTGAGCTGAAGGGGAGTGAAACAGAAGCACAGCAACCAAGGAAAGCTCCCTGGAGGAACTGGATGCTTCATGATGAACATTCTGTGGTCATCCGTCTGACACACAGTTCCAAAGCCAAGGCTTAGCTCACACATAAACTCTGGCTCTTGTCTGCAAATCTCCTACATTTGCTGCACGGGTATAGAGCCACAGAGTAAAACACCTGCTGCACACAGCCACACATGTGACAGGACAACCATCCCAGGCTAATCCCAGAGCGGTCTTGGAACAGCAACACAGCCAACAGATGGGAAGAGGACCCTGTCAGCACACAGAACATCAGTGTGATGATCTCAGAGTGACCTGCACTGCTAAGCAGGCAATCTGCAGCAGGTTTGGACCAGATGGGGCTTTTCAGGGTATGATCTTGGTTTTCACTAATGGAAGTAATCATGCCTGGCTGTCTCAAGTGCATAGATCATGAGGAGAATAGGCTAAGACTCAAATTCCTAACCAGAAGCAGATGAAAACTATTGTTGTGGTTCTTCTGCACACACAGAGTGGAGGGGGTCTAAAGGGTCTAAATGCTGGAGGCTGACAGCATCCCTCTGTGGTGAGGGAATGTTACAGAGCAGGCAAGTTATCTCAAGCACACTACATCTTATCCAGCAAGAAAGTGAGCTCAACTTTTGTCCTCTGTTATTATATCAGGAGTTTCCAGTTAAACAGCAATAATATTTAACCAGTTTTTGTCTTTGTTGGGAAGACATGAGGTGAAAAGACTATTATCTTATTCTGACTGATTTATTTCCTTACTATTACTGCTCATAAAAATGTTTTGTGACACAAAGCACTGTGCAGCTTTGTCTTGTGGCAGCATATATATATATATATATGAGAGTTAGGCATGTTAGTTATTATCTCTTCCTCCCTCATTTACTGCTCCTCCCCAAAACAAATTAATAACAGGAAAGATCTTATTTTATATCTGAACATGGGATAAAATGCTCATCAACTGCTTTAAGTAAATAAAAAATATCAAATCCTTAGATTACTTCATCATATAGGCTACACATTCTTCAGTGGCTGTAGAAATCACTTAATACTTTACTCAATTATAAAGAGCGATAATCTCTCACTCTTGCAAAGATTCCTGTTATTATTGAATGGAAGCTATCAGTAAAAACAATGCAATGGGAAAATACCAGGCTCAGTAGGAGTTGGCAGGCACCAGACATAACTGTGGGAGTGACTCCCACAGTAGCACTGGCTAAGACATGCCAGCTATGCATTCTTATTTTATCTTCATTTTTAACTGGGGTTCTGACAAACACCTTTGCACCATTATTGAAATAATGAAACACAGTGTTATTTTGCAGCTGCAAACTAAAAAAAAATGGCAAGGGAGGTTTTTCTTACTGTTAATCAAAGCTAATCAGTAATTGTTAATTTTATTTTGTACCTTTAGACCAATATTTTTCCTGGAAAATGGGAACTCAAATGCTTTATATGTATGAAAAGGTACTGCCCTCGTCCCAGATACTTAGGTGGTGGCTCCATGCCTGGGAGAGATGATGATGTGGAGAAGGAAGACATCCCATCAGCAGTTGACGGGGAAGCTCAACAGACCTACCTGCACCCAGTCCTTTAGCCTTGCCTCTGCTCACACCCTGCCCAGCTCTGGCACTGCAGCAGTGTTAGCTTGGTCAGCTTTTTCACCACAGCAGGAGTAATACATCCCAAAATAGTTAGGGTTCCAAGAGACCCCTGGAGGTCACCTACTCCAACCCCTTATTCAGTTTATAGCTGCATTTCAAAAATCCAGAATGACGTTTCTGACCTGTCAGAAATTGTAATCTCTCCAAGCATTTTGGGTGAACAGAATCATACCTGCGACCAAGCTGGCCTCACTTTTTCACTTGCTATAGGAGAGATGGATTGAAATGAACAAGTTTAGCTCCCTAACATCTGCTCAGCAAATGCTCACATAAATCAAGATGCAGAATATAGAGTATTTGCCACACCCTGAATAACAATAGTCATGAAAGATGAAGAGCAGAGTGAAATCCTGGACTTGCTGAAGTCCATGGCAAGACTCCCATTTAATGTGAGGCAGGCCAGGGTTTTAATGCAGAGTGTTACCATATGGTATATTTTAAGACCAACTGACAAATGCAAATAAAAGCAGAAAATCATTTACTGTTACAATAGCTACATTAATTAACTGCATTCATATTACCAAAACCCAATATACAAAATACATGTATCTCCCAGCAACACCTATGACTATCCTCTTAAAAGTATCCATTTCACTTAGAAGAACTGAAATTTCTCTAATCCAGAAACATTCTCCCCCAAGCAAGCAGATTTTCTATATCAGCTTGACTTTTAAGCACAGAAAGATGCTATTTTTAATGTCAACATAGTATATTTAAATAAACTATCTTATTCATGGCTTAGACCTTTCCCGCTTTTTTCTATTCTAATAGAAAAGATTCTGTTCAAGGATAAGCTATCCTTGATAAGGATAAGCTATATAAGATTCAAGCAAGAATAAAAACTGGGAGTTGTTCTTGAGGTAATACAGGTCTCCTAAATTCAGACCAAATATCAGCTAATGCAAAAGGCCTAGAGGTAATACTACAAGTTCATGCTCAGCATCATAGTGTGGCTGTTGGATTTTTTTTTTCCTTAACTCCTTACAAATAATTTAATAAAGGCATTGCCTCCAGACAGTTGTTCTTAAATTCATCCAAGACTGAGATGAATTACTATAACTCATGCTTCTCTCAATGATTGTTTCAGATTGCCTGTGTATTTAGGAAGATTAATATACACTAGACACATTAAAATTCTTTCATTATCCTAAGGGAGAATTGAAAGACTGAATTGAATTTTTCTCTTATAGGCAGCATCTTCATGTAAGGTTAACAGTTCAGTGAGATACTAAGAATGAACTGAGTTGGGCAAAATGTTTTTCACCATGCTGGCCAGCAGTCCAGGACACAAATTTGAGATACGCTTGTTTATTTTGAAACGTATTAGTGGGTCTGTTTCTATTTTCTTCTTGGCTCCATCTAATTTTCTCACGAAGTATGTAAAAGGACTTTCAAGCTGCTGGTCACAAACTCCATTTGACATCTCAAAGACAAGTGTTCCTTTCTAATGCAGGAGAGTCACCCATGGTGACTCTAGAATTCCAGCTTCAGTAAACTATCTCATGTCCAGCTTGGCTCTGAAGCAAAGACAGACACTGAAAGATGATTAATAACAATGTTTTTTTTAGCCACTGTTGATAAGATTCTGGTTACATAAAAAGAGGCAGGAACCACCTTGATTATAACATACCACAGAGATTAAGATACTTGTAGCATCAGCACTCAGTGATTTGTCCTGACAGTCCTGGCACCAGCTGCTCCAATAGGGATGTTGATCAACTTCCACATTAAAGGCCTCCTCTTAATTCTTTATTGCAAAGGAGACACTACAGTACCGCTGTGCCTCCAAACTGTGGGTTAATGCTAGTTTAGCATTTCCTGCAGGCTCCTGCTTTACATTCTTTCCCCCCAAAACTATTTATAGCAGAGCTTCAGCCAAACAGTGACTTAGAAAAAACTCCATGTTCCTAAGCCCAGCCCAGTTCTCCATAGCACAAAACTTCAAGACAAACTCTAATAATTTGATGGGACTGTCAACTAATGCATAGCAGTATCTTTAGTGCTCTCTACTGGATAAACACATAATTACTCCAAAATTAATATAGCACATCAGGAACTTCAGTAATTAAGTGGAGTAAAACTACTTGCATTTAAAGGATAATGCTTGGAATGTATTTATAAAATCTTATGCCACTCAAAGGAAGTTAAAACTGTACATAAGGATAAAACACAGCTGAAGCTGCAACTCTGATCTCTGAAGTAGGACAATTAGGAAAAAAAATAGGCAAGACTGTACAAGAACATTTGAGTCAGGGCAGTTTTAATCAGAAATATTCCTTATTGTTCTTCACGTACTATCTCCATATGCACAGATTAATTTACAGCTAACAACTGTGAAATTCAATTTCAGAAATTCCTCTGCTCTTAAAAGCAGTAACGTATTTGGAAGTCACAAAACAATTTGCTTCATCACTGTTCATACCCTGCTAATACAGGGCAAGCTTCTACTTGGCAATCAGACTAAGTGGTTCACTGACTTAGTGAACTTAGTTCACTGACTCCCATATGAACAAAACAAGGTTTGTTACCCCTCACCATCACCACCAGTGTCCATGGCTCCATCTGAATGAAGACTGCTGTAATTTACCATTCTCTCCAGCCAACACAGAACCACCAAGTCCCGCCACCAGCAGAATGGTTGTGCTGCCCTGGAGTTCAACACTATTCAGAGCCAAACCTAAAATACCTAAATTGGCATGAATCATTAATGGTTTGAGCACCTGCAACCACAGACCATTGCATAAAAATGAGCATTGATTGGCCTTTGTGAGAACCTCTTAATATTACAATTCCCTATAAATACCTGAAGCAGACCTACCCCTACACTACCCCCTTCTACCAGTGGCCATACAAATTTCTTAGCAGGAGTTTTTACAAGTGCGGAAGACACAGAAAACATTTTACTGTAACTGCTACTTGCCTGATTTTTTAAATGCAGAACTGAGACTGTAAGAAAGCCACTTCTTTAATTTTTAAATTGCATTTTTGTTACCCTATGTTTGATACATTTGGGAATTATGTTTATTGCAGAAGCATTTAGAAACTAACCAAGAAAGAAACAGTGTTAGGTGCAGCCCTGTACTTACCTGAATGCAGTGTAGAAGATACATCTGTGGCCTGGAGAGGTGATCAGTCAGCAAGAGACATGAATGAGAAGTGGGAGAGTGGATGTGAAAAGGAAAAACACCACAACACTGCTGAAGCTGTAGTAGGAAACATTTTGTAAGCATGATTTCCACCAAATTTGTTTAGGGGAGAGTAAGGTAAAAGGAAGTTCCCAAGTGGATGGGGCAAAATAGGTTAAAACTGCTACTAAACACAGAACTGCTGAGAAAACTCACCAAATTACAATTTTCTCTTATTTGTGATACCACAATTTCTTTTAGCCAGGCATAGTCTTGGCTGCATCCCTTCAGTTTTTCATGAGGCATTTAAAGTAGGAGGGGATTAAAGAGAACAGCCTTGTTGGGACCTAGTGATTTAAGAATAATATGCATCCTAAAAAAAAATCTGGGGTTAAGGAGGTTTCAGGGACAAGGCTATCTACAACCTAAAATAATACACTTATCACACCAAATTAGTTTAACTGTCATTACACACACCCTCACCTCTTTATGTAAGAAATTGTGCATGATCCTTTAAAAAACTGGGGAGAATATATAAGGCAGAAAATAGTTCAGAAAAATTAAACAGCTATTTCCAAAGGAGATTAAGTTAAAAAGACAAATCCCAAAATGTTTATTTTGTGTAAAAAAATTGCTTGAATAAAATGTAGAGAGATAGGCTGGTCATTATTATAGTTCAAATAATAAAAACACAGATAGGTCAGAATTACCTTGACCAAGTGATTGCTATACTTTTTCCCACGTCTTTTCCTTATGTATATGTGACATGTGAAGATGGTACGGTTTTGCTTAAACAAAACAAACTCTTTTTGGTCCCAAAAAGAGTAGGAAATCCACAGCTTTGCATACCCACACACTCTTAAGCTCTTGCTTACATTTCCTTCCAGCTTCTCCTTCTCAAAAACACTCTGCTTGTTTTCCTTTCATCAAATCCTCTCCGAAGCTGAGCATTCATGCCCATTCCCAGAACATGAGCTGGGGAATGTGAGCTGCTACTCGATAGTTCATCCTGGTTTTTCCCACTCAGCAAATTCTTAGCACCAAAGGGGACCAAATAAGCTAGAGATGAGCTGATTTGAGCTCAAAAGCAACCTTGTCAAATAAGCAGTTAAAACCTTGTACTTGAAGTCCCTCCTGACTTGTGGTTCATTCTGTGCAATCACAACTGCAGAAATATGGACCACAATGCACAAACTCCACACTGGATTTGCTCCCAAGAAAATGAGATGTTGCAGAAATACTCTGCTTCTTAATACACCCAATGAAAGGAAATGATCTTAATCTATGACTACACTTAAACCTGTCATCTGTGAACAGAGGGTGCACTTCAGGTCACGTCGACTAATTGCATTTTTGTCTTTCCATCCTTCCACCATAACACACTGTGGGAGCAGCACTATTCTTGGAGGCTGCTATGCAAGATCACACTGACACTGCCTAGGATCCTGCTCCAGGAACTGATCCTTCTCCTGCAGAAACATTTGTAACTGCTTTTAAAAAAAAAAAAAAAAAAAAAAAAAAGCAGTCCTTACACGCTTCTTTCACATCAAATCCCCAAATGCAAAACACACCAATCCAAATTATGAAATCATCCACCTAGTTGCTTGTTATACTGCAGCAAATTTCCTTCCCCAAGGAATTCTGCATAGCTGCTGTTTTCATGGTCTTGGCAGTAGGAAACACCTCTTGTAGACCTCAGATGTTTAAAGCACAGCACACAAACAGCAGCTCCTACTGAAGCCAAAGCACTGATTAAAAAAAAAAAAAATTATGTTAAAGCTTGATCTGCATATTTCCTTGGCAGTCAGCAGATTCAAGTTACTTAATCAAAGCAAAATTGAAACAGCTCAGGTCAAGAATAATTCTTCAATTAGCCTGAATAGGAGTTGGATGAAGGGGAGGTTCCCACGATTTTCTCCTCACAGGCAGTACCAAACTTAATCTGGAGACCACATAAAGGCAGCTGTTTCTAATGCCAGAGGGAGCTGTGGGCAGCCAACTTGAGGAGACTCAACTTCAAACTACATATTCTAAGGGCAACCCAAACCTTTCCCTTCTCTTTCACACAGTTCACCACCCAGTAGTACCTTCACAGATTATTAACTGGCCCATTAATTAATTGAGTTTCTTAGGTATTCCTGTAGTCAAGAAACAACCAAACCCAAAAGACTTCTTTCAACTTTTAGTCTAGGGAAACTTGAGGAAAAATATAGAAGAGTTGAAAACAGCTTTTGAGAATCATGGCTTTATTTACAGGAGGCCTGAATGTTTCTGTGCCATAACTTCCATGATCATTGAGAAAGGCTGCATTTTAACCAATTATGACATCCTTTATTATTTCAAGTTGAAGTCACTTCATCTTCTTTGAAGACTGAGGTATCACCAATTGAAAAGACAATTCAAATGAAACACTGTCATATCACCGCATTGTAAATACACAGGAAATCCAGCTACTTCGTTCTCCAGATACAGTTGGACCATCAAGAGTTCTCAGATTACTTATTTTCCATGTTTTTGTGTGAGATCCTTCAAGCTGAGATTTACAGGTAAAATACACAATTAAAAAACCCAAATCACCACTGTTATATTTTACTAATCTTGCCTCTCCAGTCAAACACATGAAAACTTGCATACTTTGAAACACCTTTTGAGGCATTTAAAAGATGTCTATTTTGACTTCTTTATGCAGCCCAACACAAGTACAGTCATTTTGCCCCATCAATTTTTAAAAACTGATATGAAATACTATTAAAAATTTATGCAAGTTTATAAGATTTAAGCACAGGCATACTGCAAATATGGTTTCAACTGTAGTTCAGCAAAATAAACACCAGGAAAGACACAGCAAGAAAATTAGATACTTTCTTCTGAGAGGCTGAGCACTAAATATTGCAATTCTTTAGTGAACATTTGAGAAAGGGCAAGTCAGTTGAAAAATGGTACTAACCTTTAAAGCCAAGTACTAACACATCCCTGTGTTTGACAGGGGATATGACCTCCCCTCCAAACTTGAATGGCTTTGCATTTCTGCAAACCATTTAAGGCTGACACCTCCTGTTTTATGATTTAATGCACACTGTAGGAAAACAAACAGCAAAACCATTTACAGCCCTTGGACCAAATTTTGTAAGAACTCTGAATAAACAGAGATCCAAAACAGAATCATGCAACACGAAGTTAAGGACAATAGTCTATATTCACACAGTTAAAGAAACTGTCATTATAAACTGATCAGTTTTGATACCTGTTCCCATCAAGTTAAAACTCTTTCCAAGACTATACGCTAAAGAAGTGGTCTCCAAAGTGAGGTGCATGCACCCCAAGACAATCCATTTGGGCACAAGAAGAAGTATATTTTGCAAAATTAACACATGAAATTTTAAATTATTTAAAAATAGTCTTTTTTCACTTTTCTCTCATACTTTTTCAATTTCTACTCCTGTGTATGTACATAATAAATTAGTATAGTAGTACATATATTATTTATGAATTAATAAATATACATAGTGGGTGCACTTGTAAGAGTTTTTAGTGATATGTGCAATCAGAAAGTTTGGAGACCACTGGCCTCGAGCATGCTGTATGATACTACAGCTGCTTGCGCAATCACATATCCTGTTGCTGAATTCATTTTTTTAATGTCAACCTGAAATACGCTCCTCAGCAGCATATTTCCAATTTGCCTACTGAGATATTTCTCCTTCAAAATATAAATGGATGCAATGATGCAGTGGAAACTTCTGAAGGATCAGGCTCAGATAACACAAGGCACTGTTGACAAAGTATCTTTTGGTGGAATAAAGTTACAACAGTGAAATTAAAACATGTGCAACTTTTAAACCAGAATAGAGCCATGCTGTCCTTTCTGCAGTTGTCCCATTTCAGTTCAGGACCAGCTCTTCTCCTTCACCACCTGCTGTCCCTCTTTCCCCCACAGCAACTTCATGAGGAACCACCCAGTGTTGTCTCTCGTCCTTCACCACATGCTGTCCCTCTTTCCCACAGCAACTTCTTCAGGAACCACCCAGTGTTGTCTCTTTTGATGTGTCTATTAAAGCACTTTTACACCTGATTCCTAAAAATATTGTCTGCACTGGGAAAAAAAAAAAGAACAAAAAATGTGTATCCTGAATCCACATTCCTATCCAGAATCCTGCAGATTAAGAAGATACTCAATTTTAAACAAGCAGAGTGCATACTGTATTAAAAAACATTCACCAGTGCGTCACTCTGTGTAGTTTTGGTTGTTGTGCCTTTGATTTGGATGCTTTAATTCAAACAAAAGCAGATTCCCAGTGTTTTGAGGGATGTGTGTTGTGCATTGTAATACAAAAGCTTGTGTGGTGAGGCAGTGCCACACTACACCCCACAGGCAGAGCTTGTGTCTGATGCAACCCAGCCAGCACCACACAATTCTCGGTTCTCTGTCACATTTGACCCCACACATCTGTGATTTAACAACATATTACTCATAGCTCTGAATTCAGATTTAGGTAGATCTATGATGACTGGCTGCAGGGAACATGAAAGCCTTCAAGATTGTCTATTCTAATCTCATTTACATCATAGATAATTTGCTCACCCTTTGAAAATGTTCAATAATTTCCATTTGATTATAGCCTACTGAAAATACCAAGTGCTACAACCTCATTACAACTCATTGTAGGTTATTTCCCAGGGAAATCACCTTTGTGTTAGAAACTGAGCACATTTCTTTAGATCACAACTCCTCCAAGCTTCCACTTGCCATGATTTGGTAATTTTTATGCTTCATTTCCCTGTATCAGAGACCAACACCACCCAAAATTGAGCAGTTAACTTCTGTTGTTATGTCACAGTTTAATATTCTCTTTATTTACCCTCAAATCTTTGAGCCTTAAAAACAAAACTGGCAATGAGGCAAGACAGGAAACCCAACAAAAGAACAAAACTCTAAGAAGGGACTGGAAGGGACCTCTGGTTTATCAGGTCTAGTTGCCTACTATTCAGACACCACTTTGCATTTAATTTCTTTCATAGACATAGTTCGCTCTTCCTTCAAAGCAAGGCTCTGCCCACAAGGCTGTTCCAGAATTAGGAACTTTGTTTCTAAGCTAATTTCATTTACAGAAAGTTTATATCCACTTGATTTTGTTTCAACAATCTCAGCTCCCACCCAGAGCTTTTGCCCTTTGCCTGTCACTTGCACAAAAAAAGTGTTCTGACTCAATGAAAAACTTATTGCTACAGATTTAAAAAAAAAATAAAATAAAAAATTAAGGCTTACCCATGAAATTAAACTTCCAGAGCACAGAGAAGCTAAAATATTTAACTTTCCAGAGGAGGGAACACAGGGAAAAAAAAAAAAAAACCCAGAAAAAAAGCTAGCCAGAAAGTGTGATTTGTTCGGTTATTCAAAGAAGTCTCTTCTCTCCTCATCCTGGATAAATGGGCTCACAGACATTCTAATCACTTGTTACAGGGGAGACTGTTCACAGTAATGCACTGTGGTGCTCCACATGAAAAAACTGTACAAAATTAACAGCACAAAATGAAGTTAATACAACTTGAGTGACCATTAAAACAAAGACCAAATCACAGTCTGTCTTGGTAGAAGCAAAAACAATTTTAAGACATACCACGCTTGAGTGGTACAACTGTGTCTCTCATGAAAGTAAACAACAAAAACCCCAAAGTTTCTGAAATGGTCTTATGCATTTTGTATCTTTCTGTTGATTCAACTTAACAAACTTATTAAGAATGGAGCCAAAAAGGTAAATAAATAAACCATCCAGCATTCATTCACAAGCAACAGAAATCAAAGTACCATATATACATTTTTGTCTCAGGTCCAGAAGGTAGCGGCATGCAACACCATTACTGTAAACAATAAAAAAGGTGCACATTTCAAAGCATGAAATAATTCTTAACTTCCACTAGGTTTACTGAAACCTTCCATGTTGGGTATCTATGACTCACCAGCCTAGGACAGCTGTCAAGTCAGCAAGCAGACTTACAAAAAGGTATCCTGAATTTAAAAATCTACTTGCAAACCTCAAGCAAATGCATTGACAGAAGTCAAAAAGGTGAACGAAAGAAGTTACTTTCAGTTTCAGACATCCATCATTTTGCACCTAAGCAGATCCAACCTGATTGGCATTATTCTCATGTAAATTTTCCATATTTAAAACCTAATTTAGAATAGGCAAAAAGGGTGTAGAAAGCCTTCTAAGAGCTCATGAAATAAATATAGTTCAACAGGTATACAAAAGACATACTGCATATTTTTTTTAGGCAGGCTGCATAATTTATATTTTTACTGTGAGAACATAAAAACAAAACTAACCTTTACAAAATTATGATTTCATATAGAGTAAAACCACTTGCCCCTGCTGCTTCTACTTACTAGTAGTTTAAAATGAACAGTAAATTGATATAGAGAGACAAAACATTCCCAAGGTAATGCAATGAGTAGACAGCTTTTTAGTGTGTCCTTAGTCTGGGAGAGAAAAGCCAAATTAACATGTCTTATAAAAAATTTTCAAACCAAAGCGAACTGGTAGAGAAGCCTAAAAGGAAATAAAAAACCCTCTTAGACTGAAAGCTACAGAATTGCAAAGCAAAGTAAACTTTCAAAAAAAACCTCATCCAAGTCCAATGAAATGAGAATGTTCCTCATGCTGGTCTCAAAACATAACATTCCATGTTTCTGTGGCTGAACCCCTGGTTCAGAGATCTACCACTGAAATAGCAATGAAAAGAGCAGGCCAAAGCCAAGGTATCACAAACTGTCACAAGAAAGCTTGAAAAGTATTAAAAAAAAAAAAAAAAACAAAAAAAAACCCCCCCAAAAAACCAAA
>VZRH01001127.1:281331-300932 GCA_013397555.1 Urocynchramus pylzowi | reverse complement strand
AAAACAACAGACACCCCCCCCACCAAAACAAACCAAAAAATCCTGAACTCACCAGAAAGTTCTCACTACCAGCAAAACCCAAAGGTGAAACTTCAAAAGATTCTTATAAGCAAAGATCCTCAGCAAAGACCAATAGAGGCATATTTTCTGTGAAGTCATAAACACAGTTCAATTTTTATGACCAGTTTTTTCTTAGCAGTACAGGTCATGAAAGTTATAGATCACTAGGTATGTATATTTTTTAATCAAAAAATAAAAGACAACACTTATTGCATTTTCAACTAACAGATTTTAACTTCTGGAAACCTAAAAGCTTTTGATAAATGTCTTGATTTCTAATGCTGACAAAAAAAAATTGACTACAAGACATTTTTCTCATCTTCTGCAGCCTCAGAGAGTTTCAGTTACAGTACTGCAAGGCACATACAGAATCTCTTCCTTTCCAATACTCAGTAGATATATTCCCTGAAATAATTTTAAAATCTTCAAAACAATTAGAAATGCTACTGAGTTAACAATTTCTATCCAAAAACATTGCTCCTACACAACATGCACTTTTCTGGATAACAAGTTAGCAAATATTTATAATTTTTTCCTTTTCATTTACACTGGAAATGGACTGAATAATTTTTAACCTGGAAAGTACTGTATCATATCACATTTAAGTTATTGCCTTCATTACAAATTGCATCATCTCTGAAAATCCACACAGGTATTGTATTTGAAAATAAACAGTGGGTGAGAGACTACAGATGCAGTTTAGCCCATCTGAAAATGGCTTTCCACATAAAGCAATACCATCAGAGTAAAAAATGAACTTTCTTCATTCAGTAGATGAGGACAAGAGAAACTGATGTAAGTGCATTTTGTTCAGTTTAATGCAACGTCATTAGCATTTACTTTAAAAAAATCTTAATTTTCTGTTTTTTGGGCAAGCATATATTACTATGAAAGCAACTGAACTTTTAAGAGGTAGGTTTTTTTCCATTACACACTTATTTATTTCAAATAAAACATAACCAAAAAAACACTAATATTTGCTTTTGGACAAGGGTCAAGTCTCAAAGCCTGGTACAACTTTGACAGAGTTCAGTATTTTATTTCTCCTCAGCAGTACTAGGCTGCTTTGGAACCAGTGTATTCCAGGATGTCTTCACAGTCAAAAGACCAATCTACCAACAGTACTGAACCCACCCCCTCCTCCTCCACCTGTGGGCCCACAACTTCCTGGGGGATCATTGTCATCAAATCCATTGGGTCGGAAAGAGCAAGAGGCAGAGGCAGCTTGAAGTGCTTGTGTTCGAGCACTAAGCTCTTGCTCCTGAAATGAAAGAATAAAGACAATTAAAAAAAAAAACCCAACCCACAGTCTCATGCCCTTGAAATGGCTTTTAAAGCAGCATCACTAATTTCTAGTGAACAGCTTTTCTGAACCTTCAAGTTGAACATCCAGAGCCAACCTTAGATGTACGATTTCTCTGACTGTCAGTAAGTGTAAGTGAAACAAAATTAAATCCATCTGAGTTTATGCTAAAATTGTATTTTATAGCAACATGGGATGTCACTAATAAATGAGACTGCTGATGAGAAGTTAGCAAAACAGGTTTTGATATATGTTTCATATAAATTTTCATCCTAGCAATTTTCATATGCTCTTGTTCTTGGTTGCAAAGTCAAAAGGTAAAACCTTTACATCAATATTCGTTACTTCAAAGACACTTTTTCATTCCACTCCATCAACTGCATAGAGTAACAATATATTCAGATAAAAGGCCAAAAGATGGACAAGCTATCTAGTTTCTATTCACTGCAGCTTTCCAGCTTTCAATTATTATTGCTATATTAACTGTTATAAAGTAGCAAGTCTCTGCTGGAAAATGTACCTGCACAAGTGGGAGAACATGAAAGCTCTGCCTCCTGCCAGCTGTTTTTTCAGCTGAATGCTCCTGAGGCTTCTTAAGACATCTAAGGAGGGGATGAGCACACACTTTTCCCTCATTAGCCATATCATGCACTATTTTGTCTTTGGCCAACTAGTTCAATAAACCCTGCAGAAATTTTCTATCTTTAGTATAACTTTATCAAACTGACCAAGAGCTCCAAAAATTGAGGGAAAGAAGGTAGATGTTGCCTCTGGAAAGCTAACAGGAAAAGACAGTGGACCTGGCAACAAACTGAAAGTATTCCAGTGCCAAGGTTCATACTGATATCTGCCTTCACATGACACTTTATCACCACAACACCTCCCTAAAAGCAATGGGAGCAAACTTTAGAAGAGGGTTTTAGTAACTACAGGGGTCACCTTCAATTCTCCCTGACTGTATTATACCATGAAACCACTAAATTGAAGTCTTAAATATTTTCACAGGTGCTAAAAGCAGACCTTGTGAATTTAAATTACTTTGCCCTTTTCAAAAACACAGCCTAAGTTTGAAACTATTGTAAACTACTAAGGACTGAAATGCATACTCATTTTCAAAATGAAGATATTTGGAAGACACTGTCTACACAGATGTGCTGGCCATATACATGAAGACAGTATTATGCTATCTCCAGAAATATGTGGAGTCGTAAGCATCTGGGCTAACTCTATGACTCACCAAAAACTATGTATGTTTAATAGCAATTACAAGGAAATATTAAAAACTTGTAGTACCAGAAATCAACCACAGATTTTGATTAAAATAGCAGACCTTGCATAAATAGCCTGTTTAGTTCAAAAACCACACTACCAAACTGTTTACCTTACAGCACTGGCATTTTAACAAGCAATAGCCTTATTTCTAAAAACATTGAATGTTTTCAGGTTGTTATATTTATCCTCACAAGTACTACATTAGGTAAGTATAACTTAATAGTCAATACAGTTCTCTGGACTCAGAATAATGCAGAGCATCCCCCATTGCTTTTCATTTGTTCACAGTAAGGGTTTTTAAATTTGTTTTAAATAGAGCGGGAGCTACCCATATTGCAGGTTTAGTTATTTATACTGAAAACATACTCATTTACCATGTGGTAAACAGATATGCAATAGCAAAACAAAAGCAGTAAGATACAGAATTTTTTTTGAACACATCTTCTAAAAATTTAAGGCTTTCTCAGGACAGAAAAATATACTCTTAACTTAACTGGAAAACATTAATTTAGAACTCTGAACTAACAGTGAAATATGGCATCTTAAAATTAGAATAATCTAATTCAGTGAATTGCAGTACTAGCATTAATTTCAGAAAAACAGTAACCAAGCACTTTGTAATGAGCCTCAATTAAAATGAGAAAAGGTCAGGAGCTCAGAAACTCTGAGATTAATAAAAAACTACGAAAAAGCCAATACTGAAGAATTCAAAAGTGAAAGGTAGGTAAAGATCTAAAAACAAACAAACAAACAAAAAAAACCTAGAAAGCAAACAAAAATAATATGCTTTGAAAATATTTTTCATTTTGAGAAGGTTTCAATTACAAAAGGAAAAAACTCATCAAATAGCGCAAGGAGTAATGGTTTTAGACTAAACAAGAGCAGAGTTAGACTAGATAAAAGGAATGAGTTTTTTATGAGGCTGGTGAAGCACTGGGGGTTACCCAGAGGAGGTAAATGCCCCTTCCCTGGAAACATTCAGGGCCAGGCAGGATGGGACTTTGAGTAACCTGGTCTAGCTGAAGATGTCCCTGCTCATGGCAGGGGTTGGACTAGATGGCTTTTAAAGGCCCCTTCCAACGCAAGCTATTCTTTGATTTTGCCATCAGAGATTGCCATTACAGAAGCCAAGAGAAAGTCAAGATGAGATGCGGCACATAAGCAGAGACAGACAGGACATAAATGTTTAACCATGCAGTTTGAAAATAACAAAGAGTTGCAATTTAAGCTCTCAGTTTTCCTGTTCATGTTTGTAAAATACCCGCAGCAGATTTTCCACAGTGAGATTTAGCTCATTTTTTCTAAGTTGAGTTGGCCTATAGCCCTTATAGGAACAGCTTAACCCATCAAAGAGCACACGGTAAAACATACTTTTACTCCTAGAACATAAAAAAAAAAAAACAACAAACCAGTAATGTTATATGAAAAACATATTGAAGTGTGGAGAACACTGTGTTTTTTTAACAGCAAAAAAAAAGGCTGCCACAGCTAGGTGAAGTTCTCAGACCACAGGAAGTGTGCTGCTGGAAGCGCTGGTCCCACAGAGGATATGGCATAGGCAGCAAAGGGAAAATGGAATCCAGTCACCCATTTGGTCATCATTTCAGTTGTTCCAGCATTTGGGTAAGCACAGTTTTGTAAGTCAAACTTCACTATAAATGAAAAGGTGCTAGTAAGAAAACCACTTAGAAGTTTTTAAGTAAACTTAAGCCAGTCTTGTAATTTAGTAAAGGCAATGAAAGTTTGAACTGTTTGAAACCTCTGTCATATGGAATGACAAGTGGTTAAATGACCTATACAAGCATCTCCACTCAAAGTTTAAACTGAAATGAGTTTATGCCATTTTCCTTGACATTTCCTGTCTAACAGTGACAACCTTACTACAAAACCTGTCCAGCAACACCAAGATGAAGCCAGACTAGTGATTTATAAGGTTAATATAGCAGAATACTTAAAAGTTACCTTGTTCTTTCCTTTAGACTGCCTCTTGTGAGGCTTAAGAAGATACCCTTTTCACAAAATTTCCATCTTACCTGCAAGTACAGTTTGTTATCTTTTGTAATTGCATCCATGAGGTCTTTTTGTAGAGGAGGGTCTCCATTTACCCAGAGGCCTTTTGCTGGATTGGTGTTGAAGCCACAGGTGCTGTTCTGCTTTTTGTAAAACAGAACATAAGCAGTGTCCTTTGGAAATCTACTGGTGATTTTCTGGACTGACTGAAATGAGGTAAATGTCACTCTGCTGTCATTGAACAGAAACCATTCTCTTGGCATCTCAGTGTCCAGCTCATTTTCTACAACAGTACAAGGACTCTCCTCTGTAAACAACTTATCCTGAGGAGAAACTAAAGAAAGAGCTGTAGACTGGTGGCAGAGACCTGAAGGCTCTGTTACTGACCCAGTAACATTTCTAGCATATGAATAATAATGTCCACTTTCAGAGGATACACCAGAATGCACCACCACAGAGCTCAACACATAGGGCACCAATTGTGAGCAGGTCACTTCATCACCACCAGAGGGCTTCAGTTTTTTAGCAAGGTTTTCTCCAGTATCAGATATCTCCACACCAACAGACCAGCCTCCCGAAACAACAGCTAGAGGGGATGATGCTCTTTTCACTGGCAGTTCCAATACAAGTGGCAGAGAAACATTGTCCAAGATTTTGCGCCTTACGTGGCACTTTGGATCATATGAAAATCTCAAAAGAGTGAGAATGAGGTATTCAGGTTCCTCAATTATTTGCATAGTTTTTTCAGCATTCTGCAGAGAGGCACACTTTTCACAATAATATTTGTTGTCTCCACTAAGGATCTCAGGTGCCAGAAAATAATTGAGTAAGTCTGTAACTGACAGGGTATTTTTACCTACCAGACTCTGAGACATATCCCCATTATTTTCAATTTTAAGTTCAGAAATTGTGGTATTCTCGGAGCTTGGCTCACTAGAAAAATCTTCTATGGTTCCTTCATTCATTATTGTGTCACATCTATGATTTACTTCCAAATTACTGAGAGGTGTTTCTGCAGCAGGACTGGTTGCTGAAGTATTACTTTGCACCATATAGTCATCTTTCACTTCAGAATGTTCTATGCCTCTTGGGTCAACATTTTCTAAGGAAGCTGGGGGACAGAAAGCCAAAGAGAGATCTGTGAAAGCTTCTTCCTTTTGAGACATACTTTTGCAGTTCAAACAGCATATGTTAGTCTTCAATTTTCCTCCAAACATCTTTTCTATTAGAGTTCTTTCTTCACTTCCCATACAAGGTGCTTCAGTAAATACTTGTGTTTTATGGGCAGTTTCTTGTGCCTGGGACTTGTCAGTCATAATACTTTCAGAACTCTTGGCTGAAGACAATGCTTTCAAAGTTCTCTCTTCTTCATGCAATCTGAAGACAAAGACAAATAAATCCAAGTAACTGTGCTATTTTCCAAATAATGGCATACTATTTCAGATTTTTTTTCCAGCTAAAAAATATAGATGGTTAAGTTGCTAAAGTGTCTTACATTAAAAAATCTGTTATTTTTTTATATAAGGAAGCTGAAGCATAGAGTTCCAAAACAGAGTACGAGTGGCACAAATGCATTTATTGTGGGTCTCATTATATATAACAGAACACAATGGATATCTTGAAAGAACTGGCTAATATTAAAGAAATCTAACAATGTTTTTATTATTTACCATTACATTGTGCTAATAAATCAGCTCTCAAGTTGACTGGGCCTGTATGTCGGACTTTGTAAGAGAAAAAGTAACTATTTGTCCACTGCCAGACTATTTCCAAAGAAAATGTCAGAATTCTGCAGCCAGGAAAGTTCTGCAGAGGAACTCAAAACATGGGGAAAAAAATAAGAGAACACTTTCATTATTGAGGTAAATTTCTCCAGAAACGGAATGCGTTCTAAAGTAATATTGCTTATGCCCCATTTAGCAAGCAAAAAATATAGTGTGTTATTAATAAATTTAGGTATTACTAATTTATCTCTGCCACAGTTAATTTGCTTGCTTAATTAACTGGTTATAAAGACACGTACATCTCTTTGTGACTTACATGCCTTGTACGAAATAGAGCTGTCTCCACCAACATGAAATTCCAGAAGCACAACTAAACTGCTTTCACCAACTACATTAATTCAACAACAGGACCATGACTTGAATGTAACACCCATGTTTAGATTTATAAAAGTGGCACATTGTTACCACCATAACCTGCTCTCAATTATGTGGATTCAAGATGGCATCCAGATTTCACTACAGACTAAACCCATGAAGAAAAGTAGTTTGTAGACTATACAGAAAACCAGAGAAAGACAGGAATGAGGTTGAAAATTCCTGATCCTCACTCATGCAGTGGAACTGTCACACAACTGCTCCTAAGAGTTATGTGGTAAGGCTGTAGATTCATTCCCATTAATGGCACCACAACCATACCTGTCTAGCAGGAATCTGAGATATTCTGAGCAATCCTGCTGAGATCGAGGGGTAAACCATGGTGGTCTGGATGCTTCAAAGAAAATTCTAGGAGCATATGCCTCCCTCTGTTCAAGTGAGAGAACAGGCAAGGTTACGTAGCAACAGCTTAAAAAGTTGGTTATATTATTTTAATAGTAACAGCTGAACTATGGACTACATTGTCCCAGAGTAGCTGAATGAAACACAATGTACACAGACATTTAAACAACTTAATCAGATGAAGGGAGAGCCATTAATTTGTAGCAATCACCTCTAGTACAAAGATAAAAATAGTTTATTCTGCTGGCAAATATTAATATTTAGTGAATACAAGCCAGGTATTATAGCAGCTATCGTTCTTGCTGGTGAGTTAAAAAACCTGTTTGCTTTCTTCAGAACACCAGTACTTCATAAGTACCCATTTATTTTGAAGCTGATCCAGCCTCATCCTCTTCACAAATTTATTGTCATTATTCAAAGAGAACAGAAGTGTCTTGTGCCTTTCCAGCATTAGCAAAATGTTTTGAACAGCTAATAATGCTCACAATGTGTAAAAATCAATGAAGTAGGTCACAGTTTACCCAATAAGATACATAAAATCAGCTTGTATATCAACTCAGATCTTATTTGGATTTTTTATTCTTGCTCGTCAAAGAAAACCTATCACTACCTATTAATAAAAACAACAAAATGCCAACATCTTCCACCTAGAGAAATGTGTATTTAATAAGTCCATCCACACCATGTGAGCATTTGAAGGTAGACTGATTCCCATACAAAACTATAATATTTATACTTAAAATACTCAAAAGGACTCCCATGGCATCATCTTTGTTTCTCAATTTTGGTATATAGATCTAAGCTTAAAGAAAAGCAGATTAAAAACTGACATACCTGGGTATGGGCCAAAAATGCAAAAAGATGCTGTAATTTTCTCATTAGGGAATTACAGCCATTTAGATTCAGAGATAAAACATGTCTTCTGAAGCTGAAATAAAAGAGAGAGACATCAGTTTCCTTGCTAGACTTCTAACAATAAGTTATCATTCCAGCTCAGAGAATTACTTCAAATTGAAAGAAAGCAAAACACGTAACACTTCCCTTTAATACTGGAACTCTGCTCTAGTGCAGATATAAAATTACTGTATGGTAAGAATTAACACTGCAAAATACCTGTCTTTAAACATTTAAATGTGTAGGAATAGGATACAGACAGACTTTTTTTAATACCCTTCCAGATTATAACAAAAGCATCAGCAAAAATTTTTACAATACAGCAGTGAGCAAGGACAGTGAGGAAAAAAGGACTTGTCTTTTGACACTAGGCAGAAGGATAAGGATTTTCAGTGGCTAAAATTGCAGTTTCCAGAGCTGAACTTGAACAAATCAATCAGTAACTGAGTGCAAAACAACCCACTCAGCTCTAGCAAGGTGAGAGATCCCAGGACACGTTACTATTCTGTGAAAATCAAAAATGCAGTAACTGCAAGAATTATTTGCAATGAAAGAGCTGTTAAGAAGCACTTACTCTGTAGCCATAAAAAGTGCCTGAATAACACTGTTCATGTAGCAAGTATTTCCTAGATTTATTAGGCCTGTCTTCCCAGTTTCAGATTTTCCAGAAAGTCTAGATAAACAAGATGGCAAAGAACTGGATTGAGAAGTCCAAGCACTCTGACTGAGGATCAACTTAATCTTCTCTTCAGTGGGTTTGGGCATATCCTACAAGAGAAACATTTAACATGCTTAATAGGTTTCTTTATTTGTTTCTACAACAGGTCTTGCCATTCAGCAGTATTACTATTCATAATAATACTGCTGAATTCTTCCCCTGCTCCCCAGTTCTCCTTCAAGGACTTGCTGCTGTTTCTGATAGCCAAGGAGATACAACAGCCCCCCATCCTTGTTCCCGTCCCTCCCCCCAAACTTCTTCTTCAAAGCTTTATATTTATTTTGTATTTCAAACACAGGATTGACATGAGATTATGTGGTTAGCTCTTTTCTCCATGTGGAAGCTCTAAAGAATTTGGATCTGTGGAACTACAGCTTCACATCTGGAAAAACAAAAAAACATCCCATGCTCTTAACATTCCTAATGTACCTTAACAGCTTCCAGAATGGGTTCATAGAGCTCTGGAAAACCTGAATAATGATACATCATACAGTGTATCAACTCAGTCAACTGCATCAAAAAGGCGGTACTGGAAGGCAAGCCATCTCTTTTGAAGGAGTGAACCAAACTGACCACGTGTGGAACAATCTGAATGGGAAAACAAAGAACAAACAAAAGGGTGCATTTTCTCATTGTTTTTTTTTCTTCTACAAAATACTTCATTGAACTTCATTGGTTTATACATGCCAAATGACAGGGGATCTTTTGTTATTAAATAAGAAGTGGTTGAGAAACAATGACTTGAAAAACGTACATTATTCTTTACACAAGACAATTTTCAAACAGCACAATTATTTTTTCAATGCTCTCTTTAGCTCACATAGCAAGTTTTAAAAGGAACTTTATGAACTTAAAAGGTGCATGCTAAGGTTTTAAACAGTCAAATGTCCAAAAGTACGCATCTTATTAAGGATATTAACTGCAAACATTTTGCTTTTGTACCACCACTAACAGTTTAGTATCTTGTTCTGATTTCACAGATATGGTTTTTAAAACAAACCTCTAAATTTTCCTTTAACAGAATCTGATGCTTGGACTCATGAGCCAATGAATATATTCCTGCTATTCCTATAAGAAGGAAACTGGCCCATAGCTCCACCTAGTGAGGCAGCTCAGCTCCATAAATCACAACCATGTCATTTACTATGAGCTGAAAGTTTACCACAGCTATAGTAATCCATTTGAGACTTAGTTCAGATTCAGGATTACTTTAAATTGGGTCAAATGTTTACTTAATCTCCTTCCTCTTCTTCAGCACAGCTCTCTACTTTTAAATGCGTGAGACATTAGACTTAAGACATCAAGTAGAAGTTTACTTCAAAGCAATTCAGAAACAGCAGGGACTTCTCACTGTGAACCAAAGTATTTCAGACACCTTTGCCAGTTTCCAAGCGATTAAGATTGATTAACTGTGAAAGAAGTTGACAGAATAATTTCTCATCATTAATTACTACCAAACAATTTGTAAGCTAAAGGCATAAAAACAGGAATCATAAGAATATAGGAATCTAAGGAAGGTATACCAATTACAAGAACTGATATAGTTCAAAACACCACAATAAAAAGGGCTAGATGCAAAATACAGATTTATCACTTTTTCAAATATTGGTTATTCTCCGGGTATAAAAAATATTTTTACATCTCTGATAAATAAACCCTGCTCTTTAGGTAAGCAAGATATCCAGTGTTTAAAAATAAAAACACAAAGATGAAGTGTTCACTGTACCACAAGTCAATACTGAAAGTTATTGCAATGAAAACATTCCGTCTTCCACTTTATAAATGTGGGTACACAGCAATGAGAAATCAACTACTGAGCTCCAAGAAGGAGCGTTGTATAAAGTATATCTGAGATACGATAATTCTGCACAGACAAAGCACATGGAAAGAACAGAAAAAGTATAGGTTTTCTGACAGTTCTGTCAAAGAGAGTCAAATTCTGCAGACTGGATAATACCGAAAGTTACACTTTGAATACACACAGATAATATGTATCAGTAGATTTTTGATGATCATAAGTTCTACATCATAAGTACAAGACTGCTTCTGCTACAAAAATATCAAACTAATTTATGCCAATGATGCTCAAGTGTAAGGAGGGGGAATGTAATTTCAGATGCATTATCAAGTAAATTAATTTCTATTTATCAAACGTGCATTTGACGCTTTCATAATCAGACCATTTGTTATTAAAAAAGTAAACAAGCACTTAAAGTGAAGGAAAATATTACAGAATATTAAATGGTAGTAACACAAAAAATGACAGTGAAGAAAATTGTTTAAAATGGAGCAAAAATGGTCATGAAATCTTGCAGGGAGGTATTTATGCAGTATAGCACACATAAATTCCCAATAGAAATTTTCTTGGGTAAATCAAATTCCTCTTTCTAGAATAGGCTATCTCATATTTTACATTTTTTCTAATGTTTTGTCTCTCTCAGGAAAAAAGAAGAAAAGCAAGACAGAAAAATACATGAAATATTTATGTTTTGAACATATTCAAAGTCTTTAATTGTAACTCAAATTTCTATCCTAAGACAAGATCATGGCAGTGGAGAAACTTCAGAGATCTCTTGTTAAAAACCAATGTAATGGGCATAAGGCAATTACTCTGACATTAAACAAAGGGCTTGATATCCCTCCAGAGTCTTGGAAACAGCTTAGAAACAATGTGCAAGGCTGTTACTACATTTCTCCTGAACTTTAAGCTGAACACCTTGCTGCATTAATACAGTCACTGTCATGCCCTCCTATCTATGGCCTTAACTAATGGAATACATTTTGAAAAGGGGTCATCAAAAACAGTGACCTTTAACCTGTCCATGAACATTGACACAGACAGCACAGCTTTCTGGAAGTTAAGCACTTCTGGTCTCATAAGCCTATTCAGGGTGACCAGGTTACATAGAGCTGATTATCTTTGTTACCTACTTTCCCCTAACAGCTGTCCTCAAAAATCTACTTGCTGCCCAACTTTATCAGCCAATTTTACACACATAAAATGGATTTCCAGAAGCATGCAGTCAAAATGGGGTGCCCAGATACTCCTGCCAGAAATAGGTACATACAAGGAAGGACAATGCTTGTTTCCAGTTATATATGAAGTGATTGAATCTGGAAGCTAAAAAGCCTTCCTGTAACCACAGGAACCCGATTCTAGGACCTTCCAACAGACAAAATCCAAGCACATCAATTCTGTTGCTCTTTACACCCGTTTCAGAAATGACACAGCGAGTGACATTTCAAAGCCAGTTATTTAGTAACTCACCAAATGAAAAGCTTCTGGAGAATGCTGGAAACTAAGTAACATGTGGGAAAGGACAGCAAGGGCACCAGGCCTCACTAGAGGAAACCAAAGTCGATTAAAGACCTAAAAAAACCCACATTTATTTCAGTGAATCTGCAAAGTAAAATTTCAGTAAACACAAAAACAAATCTTCAAACACACTGCCATTTGAAACAGACAAAATCATTACATGTGAGTGACAGCTACAGATGCATTTACATCATATTTGCAGAGTAAGAAGATACTGTATGTTACAATAAAAAGATGCTATACAATTGCATCACTGACAGCAATTCCTTTCCCTCTCCCTCAGTTTTGAATGCTTTTTTCCAACATACCAATTCAATCTTAAGCAGAGTGACATCAATGAGGATAGTAAATTTCTGGACTGCAGCCAATCCTTTCAGCAGTGCAATCACCCATGTTTCCACATGCTGAGCCAGAGGCCAGGACAGCCAGTCAATCATTCTGCAAGGCAACAGGAGAACAAAAAATATAAAAGAATCAATATGCCACTAACTTTAATCTCAACAAAAAAGATACTCTATATGAGTTTGCAACATGATGATGCAATAAGACTCACAATAAGTAATGTGGGAATGTTGGGCAAGTGGTAAATTAATTTTGATTATATCTCAAGTAATTTAACTCTGAAATTAATAGTGATTTATTTAATAAATTTGAAGTAAATATGCATCCCCAAAAATACGTTATCATAAAAAAGTCAATACTTTGTATTGTTTCTTGTTGGTCTAGAAAATGCACCTTGATTTTATAGACATTGACCTAGCATATGACAAAAAACTTACTGCTGAAAAAGTGCCTGTACCTGGTAACCTCCCCTCTAACACCTTTTACTCCAAAGCAGACCAAAACTGACTACTAAGGAAGCCTCTTCAACTTACAGCTACACTCCCAGAAGCCAACTCAAACACTCTAAATTAATGGTAAAATCTAGTAATTTTAAATACATTGAGCAGTCTGGGATCTGCATACATCTCAAAAGGGAGCATTTTGCCTGAGATAAGAAAAAAGTGAAGGGACTTCCTGTGCCTAGAAAATACACTGAAATATCAGGAACAGAAAACAGGTATTTTAAATTAATAGTAAATTTATACTGATCCTTAAGGCAGACAAGCAGATGAGTTGAAACAATTCTAAGACACAGACAATATGGTAAGGGAGTGACAGCTAAAACATCAAATCTAGGCTTTGTTCTTCTGAGATTTTTCTTGGCAATATTTTGAATTTTCTTTAATTCACAAGATTGCTTTCTTCAAACAAGATGAGGCAGCACTAATTAGGTGGAAGAAAACACTTTCTACCACAAGAGTGGACAGATATTGAGACAAGTTAAAATGTATCTATCTTAGAATCTGCACTTATAAAAATTCATAGGTTTATCTAAAATAAGGGTTCTTTAGAACTGCCTTTTTAACAAACAAGCACAAATCTTACCAAGTGTCTTCCATATTACCACAAAAAAAATTCTGGTAAAAAAACATGGCAACATCATAATCAGTGCTCTGAATTTACACAAAGCTCTCATTTCCTCAAGACGTTAAATTCAAACATGTTTATCCTGAGCAACCTTTCCATATATCCTCTAAAATAGAGAATCAAAAAAGACAGGCCCAAACTGCTTTTGTCTGCGAAGAAATAACCTTAACCTAAAAAAAGACCCCACAACTCATAAACCAATCATCTTCAAATCTTCCCCTCCTTGATTTGTAGGCTTGATATTTTTCAGTAGTCAGAAATATCTGCACAGCTAATTTAAACCTAATGACAATATATTGTTTTCTTAACTGTTTAGACAAGTACTCTGTAGAGCCCTACATCAGAACCACTATTTTAAAACATCTGACTGTTAACCTGAGAGTTAATGATTTTGAGAGCAGAAACAAAAGCCAGAAGAAACAGAAGTGAACTTGCAGACCTGCTTGAGACTGTCCGAAAAAGCATCAAGTCTTAGATCTGGTAGGTGAAGATCAGGTATTTTGGTTGCATTTACTTGGCTTCTGCTCTGTTGCAACCAATGACTGCATTTTTAGGCAGATACTAGTATGGGCTGTGATGATCATGAATATAAACAGAGGATGCTTTTTTGGCTTTGACTAGATTAAGAGAACCTTAAAAGCCTCAAAAGGACCTTCTGCCTCATACCACTGTAAAATCAGCAGGTCTTTAACCCACGTATGTGCCTAGTAAGGACAGTATTTTTGATATCTTTGAATAGACAAAAAAAATTATTTGTGCAACCTCAGACAGTAATTTCTTTCACAAAATATCTTCTTCACCACATCAAAGAATCTGGCAGCTCAATCTGAGGGCATGAGTCCCTCAGATTAGGAAAAAAACCCCAAAATAGCAACAGAAGATCCTCAGACTACCTGGCACCCCCAATAAATTACAAGTCTTTTACAGAATTTTGCATTTTTTCCAGTAGGACAGAACACATGGTTATATCTGGAGCTTTTCTTAGCAAAATTTTCAGTTTCTCTTAACAAAGATACTTGGGTTGAAGTTCAAAGAAGCATTATACTTGTCAGGATCCTGAGTACAGCCAGTTCATTTCCTCCCAGAGTTCTGAGGTAGACTCTTAAAGTAGCCATAAATCCCCAAAAAGATTCAACAATTTTCTGCTTTTCCTCACTGATGCTTCAGGTAAGGTTTCATCAGAGTCAATCAGAATCAGAAAAGCTCAAGCCAAATTCTAACATGATCTTGTGTCTAATGTACCGCCCACTCTGAACAAACTCAATTTATGAATCTGTTAAATATAAATTATTTAATATTCTGTGCTCAACTTTAGAAAGACTCTGCAGTGCCACAGATGTTATACTTAAGAAGTGAGCAACAAGGTCTCTAATTTACTGTCACCAAAACTCTGCTAACTCTCATCAGACCTTGTTGTGCCTGGAGTTCTGCATCTCCTGGGAATGCTGCAAGCCTGATGACAGCACAGTCGTTTGGTGCTCCAGACATTCCAGCTGCATTAACCTCTTAACAATTGCTTCACTAAGACAGAAGAGAGTAATAACTGCAAAGGGTTGCCAGGGGTAGAAAAAGAAACTGGATGCAGTGTTGACATTAAGGTTCCATGGAACCAACAAGGTTCCATGGAAAAAGCTAGAGGCTCTTAAGAGAGAGTATTACCTCAAAGAATGAACAAAGTAAGTAAGATTACCCTTCCCTTTCAAAAACAAGAGAAAAACTCACCCATTACACGGCTGGTACCAAAAAAAAGAGCACTTATTTGATAATAACAGCTCCTACTGTAACCGAAGCTCAGTACTGCATTACTTCCCTAAGCAGAGGCACACAGCAAAGCTGTTCTCAACCTGCAATTATATCATCACATTGTCTTGATGCAGCAATGCAACATAAATGTTAAAACTACACTAACTTGAAAATTAATCACCAGCACATTACTCGCAAATTATCAGCATGACCAAATCCTGAACCTCCCAGCTCTAACCTTTAGTCTGGGAACACAGCTTTGCTGAAATTTCTTCAGTCAAAGAGATTCTCTTAAAGTCCCTGAACAGTATGTCTTACCCCAAATTGTATTACTAATGCTGCTTATTTTCATTATGTTTTTGACTGAAATACAGCTTCTCAACTTACTGTAAACACAAGGAATGTTTTCAGTGTGAGAAAGCCCACCAAGATATTCAAGCGCTACACTACATTAATGCTTAAGTATTACAGTACACTCAAATAGATGTACTTAAAAGTAATAATATTGCAGACACTGGACTCTTAGTTTGAGCTTCTTAAAAGCTATTGTTTAAACAATACAAATTTCTGATAGTCCCCTGTTTAACTGCATTACCCACTTCAGTGGTCAATAATAGCTTCTTCAATCATGTTTAAAAAAAAAATAAGAACTTCAAGGTCTTCATCCTTCTATCACTGTCATCTTTCTGCATCACTGTTATTCACATATTTGAAGATACTAACAATGATTGCAATCTGAATCCCAGTCTGTTTACACTGCTACTCATCTCCACCATATTTACTCAAGATTAGATTAGTGACAAACATAATATGCAATTGCTTTTACATAATTTCTATTTCTCTATCAAAGAACATACAAAAAACCTATGAGGGTTTGAGTGAAAAGGGTAATAGAGGCTTCCCTCTGTGAATCCTTCTAAAAAATCATTAAGATATCTAAGCAGGAAAAAAACCTCAAAACTAAGCAGTAAAACTCATTTTGAACTGGTTTCTCTCTTAGGAGCAGATGATGATGATTAATACCATCACATGAGAATGCTACCCTGCTTCTTGGAAAAGCAGTACAGTTCATCTTCTGAAAACAAGGCCCTGTTTCTCAGCTTGACTGTAAACCCCATTCTAAGTTTCCTACTTACACCATCTTCCATAAGGCAGGAGACCTCACTTAAGATGTCCTCTAAGAGGAACACAGGTGTTTCCTCTCCAGTTTCTATTTGACTCTCTTCATTCCACCCCAGCAGGGCTGGAGAATGAAACCACAATAGCAATGTAGGCAGCAACCTTAAACTGAAACCATGCCAGTAACATCCACAGCACCATATACATCTATATATAACCTTAAACCCTTAGCATGCCAAAAAGCATGACTTAAAACACCATCTTAAAGGTTTATCTTCTTTATGCTCATTTGGTTTTTTTTAATGGAACTTCAGTAACAACTTCAAGAAAGGCAAGATTAAGAAAGAGACTCTTCTCTCCCTTCACAATTAAATAAATTACCTGCACAGAGCTTGAGTCATACTTGCATCTTTCACATTAGGATCTGTAGTAAGGCTCCTGATGAGTACTGTAATCATCTGCAATGGTATGTGCTGCACAAGACTTGCCAGTGCAACAGAAGGTTCTAACGAAGTATCTGTAACAATTGAATATTACACAATGTAAGGAACTAAAAAGAAAACCCCACAGAAAAAAAGCTTTATGTTCTACCCTACAACCTCACCATAGTTTAAAAGTGACAATAAATCTATTCTACATCTTGCATTATTATTGCAAACCAAACCAAAAATAGAACATATCAATGAATTAAGGACAATGAACAGCAGTGAATTACAAACTCCTTTAGTTCATTTCATATCCGTGCAAGAAAGTGACAATCTGCCAACTGTCTCTCATCTCCCTGTGAGCCTCTCAGGGACCTCGGCCAGCCCCAAGTTGGCAGAGAACGGGGGCTCCCCCAAAGCAGCCGACAGCGGGGGGACACTCTCTTGTGCCCCAAGGGTACTGATGGCAACTAGGCTAGTCGCCTTTGCAGCAGAAGAGACACTAGAGACAATGGTAGAGAAAAAAAGCCGACTCTCAGCAGGGGGCTTATTCCAAGGTTTATTCAGAGCTCCCGAGGGACTCCTGCAACCTCAGGCGGCCCCCTGCTCAAAGCACTGGGAGGTATGCCAAGGTTACATTTAAAGGGAGGTGGAAACAAAAAGTAGATAACATTTGTTGACCAATAAGGATGCTAAAGGGATGGAATCTAAAGGAATGGACATCTTGAATAACGTATAGGATAATTCTTGGGGGGCTGACTCTTGGCCTCCAGCTACTCACACGACGGATTAGGCCAAAGGTTCTAGATAAAGAGGATGGGATGCTAAGTGATTGATGGGGGGGTTTGGGGATGATCTCAACCAAAAAGAATGATAACACAGGTATAGGGAAGGGGTACAGTTTGGGGTAAACTACTTAGGAAAACTAAATGAATACAAAAAAACTATTAAAATTATTACAAAATATAAAAGCACACTACAACAGTCAACTACTTCCTCCTCCACCCTAAGTGGAATTGAGAAGTAGGTTTTGTATTTTTTTAAAAAGAAGTACCATAAATTCTTTATTATACTTCATATTAAGCCTAGGAATTTAGTGCAGCTGGTATTCCCCATGTCCTATCTCAACAACTCTCTGCTAGCCATACCACTTATGGCAAAATGCAATACTAAGTTTCCCAATTGCCTCAAAAGCAAAGGCACTTTGCAATGGGAATTATTACAGTACTTCACAGATTTCAGAAGTCAGAAAGGACCTATTTACAATCATATTTCCATTACTTAGGCACTGGATGCTTTCTAAAATTTTATATATTGCTTTTACATATATTACTTATATGTATTTATAAATCCCAATTTCTTAAACAGTTCCAAGGAGCAAGAAGAAAGAGCAGCTTTTCATCGAATCACAGAACTGAGTTGGAAGGGACCTCTGGAGACCATGGAGCCTGACCCCGCTGCCAAGGCAGGGTCACCTGGAGCAGGTAACACAGGAACACACCCAAGTGGGTGTCTCCCTCTCTCCAGAGACTAGACTCCACGACGTCAATGGGCAACCTGTTCCAGTACTCTGCCACCCTCAATCTAAACAAGTTCCGCCTCATGTTAAGGTGAAACCTGGGTTTTAGTTTATGGCTTTTGCTCCTTGTCATGTTGCTGGGCACCACCAAAGAGTCTGACACCAACTTCTTGGCAACAGCCTTTGAGATATTTATATGCATCTTACTATTGATACTTTTAAATCTTTCTTAATAGGGCAACCAAAATCTCATTTTGGTATATGATTTAAAGCATTGCATCAGGAGTTTTTCCAAACACCATCCTGCTCTGCAGCAAAACAAATCACTATTCCCCCTCTAGTTTTTGGGGGGTGGACAGGAAATAAAATTAAAAAAAAAGGCTTTGCTTTCTCGACAGTCAAGAAGTTGCATTTTAGTATATGGGTGAGAAAGCAGTGGTTACCAGGTGATGCCTTCAGAGCGCCCACTGCCTGCGCTAACGCTTTTCCTCTTCTCTGAATAACCTACGCCCCCGTTACTCCGCGCCGCTCCCGCTCACCCGCGGCAGAGATAACAGCGAAGAGCTCCTGCAGGGAGGGCAGCAGCGTGTCGGGCTCGGCTTTCCAGACGCTCCTGAGCAGCGCGCTGACCTGGGTCACCTGCGAGACATAGAGGCGCAGCTCGGCCTCCCGGGTGCCCTGGCTCTGAAAATGGGCGATGCTGCGCACCAGCTGCTGGCAGAAGGCGAGCGAGAGCTTCCTGCCGCGGGGCAAGCACTGCGGGAAGTCGCCCAGCAGCTGGCAGAGGCGGGCGCAGAGCGGCGGCGCCGGCCGCTCGCACACCAGGCGCAGCGCCTCCATCTGCAGCAGCTCGAAGAGCTCCAGCACCGAGGGGCAGCTCATGATGAGGCGCAGTCCGGCCTGGATGTAGTCGAGAATGGCGGGGTCGCGGTTGCTCAGCTCGCCGTAGCCGCGCTGCAGGAGGCCGAGGACAAGCCCGCGGTTGAAGAACGCCTCGAACTCGGCGCGGTGGAAGCGGCCGTAGGCGTCCAGCACCTGCCGCCCCACCTGCCGCTGGAAGGGGTCAGGACCCTGCAGCACCAGCCGGGTGCCGAGCGCGAACATGGCGCGGCACTGAGCCTGGCTCAGCGGCGTCTCCGCCGACTCCACCACGCGCCGCACGATCACCCGCTTCAGCGGCAGCGGGTGCGAAGAGCTCACCAGCCCCTCCAGGATCTTGTCCATGGTTCCGGGCGCATCAGCCGAGCGGCA
>VZRH01001127.1:246725-281208 GCA_013397555.1 Urocynchramus pylzowi | reverse complement strand
CGGGGCGGGGCGGGGTCCGGCCGTGAGGTGACGGAAGTACGGCGCGGCGGGGAAGGCTTGGAGGGGCCGCATGGGACGGGTTGGGGTGCTGGGAGAGGCTCCGAGAAGCCGGAGAGTTCACAGTTGGCGTGGCCTGTTCCCCTGCTTCCCGGCGTACACAAGGTCCCGCCGGCCTGCTCCGTCCTCTCTCACGGAGACACTCTGGCGCATGAGGCGGTGGCTGGCCGTCCGCCCTCGGCCTGCGTGTACAGCCCATAAGCTCCTCCTGGGATGTGTATTTATTGCTTCAGTTACCGCTCATCCTTGCTTTAGTTATTGCTCATTTATGGATGCTAGTTACAAGTGTGCTTGTGACCAGCAGCACTTCCTCAGAGAAGCCTTTGCTCTTTAGCAGCGCTCTAACAGAGCAGCAGTTAATGCCGACACACTAGTGCTTGTTAGGAGGGTGTTCCCATCCTTGTTTAAGCCTGGTAATCCTTCATTTATGACCCGGTTTAGCTCCAGTTTCCAACAATCAAATCTTGTTAATGTACTTTTCATACCACAATACATTTTCAGAATAAGTGAAAAAGAAAATGAGTTCTGCAAATTACGGAGACTGGATATTATCATACAGTCATGGAATCAGGGAATGCTTTGGCTTGGAAGGGATCTTAAAGGTAATCTAGTTCCAGTCCCTCCTACCATGGGCAGGGATGCCACTCAGTACATCACCTTACTCAGAGCTCCATCCACCTTGTCCATATTAGCTCTTTGAGAACTAGGTAACAAGAAAGGTCACAAATTGAATTAAAACCATCATTGCCAGTAAACAAACTGGAGACCAAGCTCCACTCACTCGAATAAAATCCTTTAGGCCAGCTCGCTGGTGACATAAGCTGGACGTGCTGGCAAAGCCTTCTTGGTTTGCTGTTTCTCAAAACATCTTTGTGCTATTTGATAGAGCAATACCTGTAATTCAGCATCAGTAGAGTATGGGAAATGAGCCTAATTAATCCCTGCTAGTATTTGGAGTGGAACAGGTGCAGAATCTGAGCTGAAGCTTAGGCTGACAATAGATACCATTGATTTAAGAGCAAGAAAAAAGACCCACAAACCCTCCAGAGAGAGCTGTGAGATACTACAGCTGTCAAACGACAAAACACGCAAGAAGTTCAGAGATGGCCTGAACATTGAACCCCATGTTGATAAAATATTTCAGTTGCTCAGTTAAACAGCTTAGATGACTTGAACTTTGCTCCTCTGTCCTTCAGTTTTCTGTTTGCTCCTCACAGATGTAAAGTCTGGGTCTAGAAATCATTGTGCAATTTACCAAATTATTACAGTCCAGTATAAAGTGTGTTGATCAAGGGCTTTTTTACAAGAAGTTTTCAAAGGTCAGAGGCTGTTACTACCAACATCTTAACTATCTAAATTGTGTTTGTACAGTGTTCTGTATGGGAATGATATCTAAATTAACTATTTTTTTTTTTTTCAGAAGGACTTTGTTGTAAACATACATAAAATATTAACCTTGAAGAAGGTGCTGGATTATGTGGCTTGGAAACCTGTGGAACTTAATGCTTTGCCTTCTGTGATCTTGACTAGGAGTGGTTTAATTTTCTTATGTTTACTAGTATGAACTTTTTTAATTAATTTTTTTTTCTAGCACTGTTTATGGTGAGTTCTGAAGCCAGAAGAGGAGAGGAGTCCCCTCAGGATCCAAAACAGAACTCTGAAAGAAAGAAGCACTGAAATCAAGTTGCCAGTGACACATGCATGGAAAGGAATAAAGTGAGACCTTATCTGGGCAGAGAATCATGGAGAATGGAAGGAAAAAAGAAGTTTGAAAGTATAAGAAGCTGCAAAGATGCTCAGGTATATTGATGTGAAAGAGAATAAAGGAGAAGAAAGGGAGAAAGGCAGTTGGTATGGCAGGCTCGTGGGACATATGGTGGAGTAGGAAAAACAGGGATAATGAGTGAAGCAGTTGCCACAAATAGGGAAAAAAATGTGGAAGAGCTGGAACAGTCATTTGAAAAGCTGGAGACTTATGGATGATTTTCAGGAGCACGGAGATATGGGGAATGCTGAAAGCATGAGCAGCTGCAGATTAGCAGGATCAGGGGCTTCTGTAAGCCAGGAAATCACAGGTCTCAACAGGTTTTTAGGGCATTTTTTGTTTACATAGCAGTGTGGATGGGAGGGGAGGCAGTACCCACTGCTTGGGATAGACAAACAGTTTTCCTGACACCCTGGAACTGTTCTGTCCAGCAGCCCAGTCACAGCAGTCACTGTGTAGATAAAGCAGGTTCTTCGCAAAAGCCCCAGAAAGGTCTGAAAATCTACAGCCCCCATAAAAATTAAAATTGATAGCTAGAGGTGAATAGTTGGAAGTATGGCAAGGTAATTCTAGCAGAGAAGCTTGAAAATAATGATCTTATTTGCAGGCAGATGACCAAGTATGCATAGTCCTTATTTAATTATTGTATTTCAAGTAATAGAGCCAGCAATGAAAAACAAGAGGTTAAGTGTTATGATGTTTGGTTGAGTCACTGAATTGCCTGTGACCTCAGAGCTAAGACTAACCTTGACTGTGGGGATGATCCTAATAACAACCTTACTATTAGATGTGCAATTATCAATCTATAATTACGAGCTAAATTGTAGAACACTGACTGTTCCTCTGTTTACAGTGAAATCTGACTCCTGTATATGAGAACATTACTACATGTGACAAAATTAAAAATAAATTCATTCTTCAGTGAACAAAATATATCTTTAAATACTTCCTCTGAAAAAGTGAGTAAAACACCCAGTCATGTTTAATGAAAAGTAATGATTATTGTTAAATACTAATTACCCTTACTGTGAAAAAGCACAAATAGCAGCAAAAGGATAACCATGGTGACATCTCTGTGATAACTCAGCAATCTTAAAGACAGGAATGCAAAAAAGAAACTTTTTACTAATAATCCTGGATTAAAGATATCCTGTCAGCCTTATGCATGAGATTAATTCTTTCTAGCAGAACATTTTGTAGATAAGAGGGCCATTCTAAAGGCTCGTGAGGCTCTGGATGCAGCATCTGCCCATTCCTTATGCCACCCACCTGAAGCAGTCTGACATGCTGGACTTCCTCCTGCTGTACAGAGGTATCTGCATAGCATGTCCAGCGAGGTCAGTCTTCCTGAGAGGCAGGATGCCACACGTCATAGGTTCAGGGCCTCTGACAGAGAGCATCACATGGCTTGGCTGTGCGCTTGCATGACTGCTAAATGTAGTGTAAGACAGGCAACAGGAGACCTGAGGAGATGAGAAGCAGGCTTCTCTTTAGAGTCACAGCTTGCTCTTCGAAGTGTCACTGTGACATGAAACTGCACCATGAGTCAGGAGCTCCTGAGCACTACTAGTGGCCTCCATATCTACTCCACTGGTGGCTGCGAGCAGCTGAATTAACTGCAGGGTTGGTATCTGTCAGGTACAAAGAGTGGTAGCTAGGTGCTTGAGAGCACTGCAAGGTTCACTTAATAATGTTTGCTAACTATTAATTAAGTGTTTTAAGTTTGAAAGTGTTGATTAGAAATGCCTGAACGTTGAATCATCATGTTCTAGTTGTACACTGTTGCATGTCCCAAGGGTTCATTCAACCGATAAACAGGGCCAGAGGTTTATTTATCCAAAAATCAAGACAGCACAACATGCAGCCCCAGTGTCTTACTGAAACCTGTTATCATGACGCAATTGTTTATTTTTGAGGAGAGAAGCTTTGATTTGACAGAACTGTTTTGCCTCCTGCAAGTACAATCTGTCATGATTCAGTTTTGCATATATAATATAAATATATTTGCCATGTCAAGGAGCAACATCTGACTGAATGTGGCTTTATTTCTAGCATTATCATTTCTAGTATATCTGTATTAGTTTTTCTCAATTGTAAAAGAGAGATGTTGCAGGGCTTGCATTTGGTATTCAAGACCTGTGCAATAATTGCCTTGAAAGCAAGGAGCATTGTGGGAAATGGATTTGTGAAGAGTTCTCAGGGCCTGACAGAAGACCCACACAGTATGCATCGATATGCAGACTTTGAAACGTGAAGTGCTGACTTAGAAATGCCATGGAATAGAACAGATATTGTTGAGAGAGAAATGGAGCTAGAAAAAAGTTTCAAAAGATGGCCTTACAAATAAGACTAGATACTTTGGAAAAATAGAACTATGAAAAATACATTGTATTGGAACCCACGAGGGGTAGTTTTAAATGATTAGCTTTAAAGCATCTACAGCATGGCATAGCAAAAAGCTGATAGGCCAAGAAATGCTTATAGTGTATTGTAATTAGAAAATAGTTGGCTTCTGATTGTGATGGCGTGAATTATAACATCTGTATTGTCTCACCCTTCTCACGAAACTGAAAATAGAACAAAAGTTTTGAAAACACCTCTCAGTTGCCCCGTCTCTGGGTCAAGAAAAGAGTATGGTCTGACTAGCATCTCTGGCTTCAGACAAGGAACTGACTATTAATAGCCGAGATTAAAGGCTGCAGCCCAGCAATGGTGGGAGATCTAGGTAGCTCCTTAACTTTTATGTAGCAATAATCTGCCACGGTATTAGGATGAGGCATGAAGATAGTTTAAGGAGACTCAGGCCTTAAACACATACGGTGTGGATTGTGGAGCCAGAAAGGTGATGTTTTAAAAGGCAAGCATATCCACGTGAGATAAACTAATAGACAATACCTGCCACTGCAAATTTCCAGGAATAAGAAGCATCCCTGTGATTCAGCATGGCTCAGATATATTTTGGCTGAAAAACTGTGTCTCAACTCAAACTTCTTTGCCAGATACATCCGCCTTCTTCACTAAGTACTCTGTCTCAGTAAGGGGTTCAGCTGTTCCACTGTGGTGAGTGTATTTTGTGTTTCTTCCTTTTACTCAAAAGGATGACTGGCAAATCTTTACACAACATCTTTCTCTCAAATCTCCCTTACACAATAATAAACAATACTGCTTGTTACCAAAATATACTTTTCTCACTGATGTCTATGTCAATGTACACCTTAAAGAAAGTGAATGTACTAGCCGTGGTGAAACAATGGTGGTTAGATTGATATTTAGACAGTTGGAAACTCAGCTGTGCATTAGACTCTCCCTGTTGTTCTTCACTTTGTGAGATTTAGAATTATATCAGTGATGTCTCACAGTGGTCAGGAAGAATTAAGGTCCCTAGACATTCACAGCTATACCCCAGAGGCAATCTACATGCCAGCTTTGTGTTTTACTAGTATGAAGTGCATAACTTTTCCAAGCCCTGACAATGTAAAAAGTGAACTTTTGGTGGCTCCATATCTCCTTTCTCTTGCATTGCAGAAAATGTTCATGATAAATGTCCCAGATTTTAAAGCTGACATAAACTTCTTTATGTTTGGGATGTGTGAACCTAGATGTTTAAATATAGAGAATCAGACTAAGTTGTGCCAAAACCCCTCAAATTTGTGTAATTCTTTGTTTATTTTACTTGTGCAAATGCTTACTTTGCAAGCATAAATTTGCAATACAAATGCAACTTGAGTGTGTTCATATGAAAATGTGGTATTATGTAGGAATTTATGTATATAATTTATATATATAATTTATGCAATTATACATATTATCTTCAAGGATAATATGTAATAATTTTTAATGATGATCGTCTCTTTCAAGTACAAACTGCTCTTAAACCTAGAAAAGTGAGCCTCTACGAAGAGCTTCATTTGATAAATGATACGTTTGATAAAATTCAGATACCTGCTGAGGAAATGGCCTGTTTATATGTGACAGTAGCTCTCTGGTCAAAGAGAGCATGCAAAGAGTATCCCAAGATTTTCTGGGAAACTGTGTAGAAGCTGTGGGAAATTTAGAGGGAAAGAATTCAGACAATTATTAGCTCTCTTTCTGTAACCATTGTTTATAGAGATGGTTCTCTAGAGTGTGCTATTGATAGCCACCAATAGTGTGTGAGAGGTTTTCACTTTGAACACCAGTCAGGTCTTAGGTCCACCATTGTTTCTATAAGAACTGTAGATTTCTAATAATAAAGTCCTTTTCATGCCTTCTGCATCATGGAGTCAATGCTAATTATTACCTGGCTGGGGGCCTGCTACTACAGCTTATAGAAATATAGTTATACATCAACCCAGCTATCTGACAGAAAATAATAAAATTGATTGCCTGCAAGGTCATCTGTGACTCAAAAATTAGACAGAATATGGACTGTGGAAGTCAGCTGTGAGGCTACGGCAGAGAACAATATGTACTTGATTGAATCCTCTTCCCAAAAGATGTGTCAAATATCACACCTTTCTCAAGAAAGAAGAGACTCAGTAGGTGAAGAAAATATGAAGCATTCTACTTGCTTGCACGGCATGCACAACTGACTTAACAGGTTCTTCATGATGTGATAGTTCTAAAATTTTTGTTCAGTAGCTGCACAGGCATCCAAATAGATACATATTGTAATTTGTAAAAATGTGACAGCATGCTTCACAGTAACAGGAAAAGTAGCAGGTTTAGCTTAAGTTAGACTGCTGTTTCTTTTATCAGTTTTTAATGAGACACTTGGCAGAAACAACACTGAAATCCTTATAGCTGTTGGCTGACGCACACAATGTCTGCTGCTTAATGAAGGGGTAAATTATATCATAAATCTCCTATTTTTATTGCTGTTTCTTTGTATGAGGAGTGAAAATCACCTTTCAAACTTACAGATTTCTGCTGTCTCCTTCTTCATATATTATCAATGTGTATTGTAAGGGATACCATGAAAGGATGTAATTTGTCCAAGACCAAATATCAAAGATGCTATCACATCTTCTGGTTATATCTTTTGTATTTTTATTTTATAAAAATTTTATATTTAAAATTTAATATTTATTTTTTTATATTTTATGGATGACATTTGGCAGAATAATTGAGGACTAAATGCATATTATCATTAAAAACAAGTCCAAAAATACATGGGGAATCCAGAAAAAAAAAAGAAGTAGAAAGTAAAGTTTCACAGAATAAGAAGTTTTATTCCTGAGAGATTTGCCCATGGCTTGATTTGTGTGTATTTTAAAATATTCACCTTATTGGAGTCCATTGATTTTCCAGCATTACAATATCTATGCATCCTGTGACAATCTCTGTGTACCTTTGCTAGTTGTTACCTTATATTTGTAATACTTCTCTCACTAATCCAGCATTTTTGCATCAGCTTTGCCCTGAGCTAATGAAACAAAACATTTCAGTATAGGCCTGATAATGTGGCACAAAAAAATTCTCATTATTTTCAGTGGGAATTCTGTAAGGCTCAACTGATCATCATTGCCTGGGCCTTTGCTGTTCTACTGCTATGTTCAGACTCCTCCAAAGTGGAGTAATCTACATAGAGTCTATATTTTCCTCTTACTTCCATAGTGCTGTTATTACCACTGTCAGGCTTCATCCATTTCATGGACTGTACAACTTCATTTGTTCTGATTATTTTGCCAAAGATTAAGCATTGGTTTTCCCAGCTTCTGGGAATTTTGTTCCAGGTAACCATGATTTTCCTTTCTCCACTTAAGCCATTAATAGATTTGTTGGTTGTACATCAGTCACAAATGTCTCTTGGCATCTTTTTTTATTGTCTCTGTTTAAAAATATGCTGCTTGATTATGCTCATGATAGTCTGACTTATTCAGGAAACACTTGGTGTTAAAAATGTTAGACAGAAATCCCTTTTATCCGGAGTCATCCATGTGACTGCATCTCACCTACACTGAGTGATGGAGACACCCAGCTTAGTCCCAGTCTAAATAGGTATGTCTGGACCCTGCCACAAATAATAGGTAATGCAATTATAAGCAAAACAGTTCATGGAGGCACATCTGAACTGCTGCTACTTCTGGCACTGGAATTCAGCTGCCACCAGTTCAATATAAGAAAAAGCGTCTGACTTCCAGCTTGGGGAATCCCAAAACACTAGAGAGATCGTACGCTGAATAAATTCACCTAGCAAGTGAAGTGCTCTGGAATGAGGAACACAGCAGATCTGGACAATAATGAGGGAAAGAAAATAAGGAGTATTTTCAGCAAATGTGCAAACACATTTAATGAAACAAAAGTCAGATGCAGACCCACTAGCATATATCCTCCAAGACTAGGGGAGCATAAGTGCATTGTTTTGGTCTTGTACAGACTGTGGTGTTGCATGTTTTAAAAGTATAGTTGATTTTGTTATGGAAATTAGTTATTCTTTGTTAGCTTAAGAAATGGTTTGTTCCTTTGTTCCCCCCGTGTAATAAACCCCTCATGATGGTTTGTCCCAAAGTTGTTTTTCCCCTGTTTTTCCCACCACTGGCTGGCCCATCAGAGTGAGAGGTCCCTCGTTCCTTCCCTCATGCCCCTATACAGTGATGTTAATCCCCATGGTGCTGCCTCCTGCTCCTGTCTGTCACTGTGACCCTCCTCCTTTTTTTCAAGAAACTTCCATGTCACTCACCCCCACTCTAGCTTCTGATTAATCCTTGAGGCTTCCTCCCTCCTCCATGTAATTCCCATTGGTCCCTTTGTGTTATGTAATTCTTCCTTTGCTTCCACCTATTGGTTCCCTCGGGTCTCCACCCCCCACGCCCACTCTCTTTAAAAGAGCTAGCCAGACCTTTCTCCTTCAACACTTGTCCCTGGAGTCTCTTTGTAATAAAGTTTTCTTGGAACCTACACAACTGTTCCTTCGTTCGTGCCTTTGTCTCGGGACCTCGTACTCCACGCCAGCCTGCGTCACCCACGCTGCAGCTGTCACCACTGCTTGGGCAGTCTCAGTGAGAACCCGGGAGTGGACAGTCTTGTAGCGCCCCTCTGCGGCCATCCAGGGAGCAGCTAGCCGGCGCCCCTTCGCTCCAAGTGACCGCAGCGTGAGAGAGCTACGTAGACATTCTCAAAGATTTCACAGTTAAGTGAGCAAATCACAAGGAGTAATTTAGCCCTAAGACACAGGGTAGTCACACTGGTAATCAGAATGTACAAGTAGTTTCTATCTTCTGTCAGAAATATCAATGCCATTCAGTGAATTTTTCGAGGGGTTTGCACAGCTGCAGTTTCGTTTGCCTAGCAGATTGTGGAATTTTTTGCTTTTTAAATTCAGCTCCAAAATTCAAATCCCCTGAAGACTTCTTAGTGTTACGAGTGACTAATAATTCATGCTGGAATAAAATAATGTTTTATATATTAGAAATAACAAACCACTGCACTGGGGAAGGTAAATCCACAGGGAAAGGAATTCCAAGTGTCTACACCCGAGCTGATGACAGAGTTTCAGTTCCTTGTTGCCAAAAACCTGCAGCTGGGAGGACAGATTAACTTAGTATTGGGCAGCTACTCTTTTCACAAAAGAGTAGCCATGACTGGAGGGGGTATTATTAATATTTGAACACTCGGGGACAGACTAAAGTATGGTGTAACAGAAACCGGTGAGATGGGTGGAGGGATACACATTAACATTTTAACAAGAAGCCAGCTCGGCCCAGGAGAACGCTCATCACCACCGATCTGCCACGAGGACACCTGGTGCAGATGCGTGATTGAGATCATCCTGCTGATAGCCAAGAGCCATACCAAGTTCCCGTATCCTCGAGATGTTTCAGCAGGAGACACTGAAATGAGACCAATATGAATATGAGAAGAATCTGAAGGAAACCTACATGAATATGGAGGATACCATGGAAAGACAAAGAACTGAGCCTGAGGGCTAAAACAGGGTATAAAACTCTACTCCAACATGTCACATTCGTGAACGGGGTGGCTTGGTGCGAGAGAGACCAGGCTTTACGTTCACCCAGCTTCGATCCCCAGGCTGGAAGCTGCTTCTTGGTCGGTCGGTTTTCTGATTTGTAATGGATTGATAATAAATCAAAATTTTGTTAACTGTTAATTGGCTTGCAGAAAAAACTTATTTATAACATTAGCTACAAAGCCATGTATCTTAATTCAGAATATTTTGGTTTGGAATCTGTGATAATTTCAAAAGTAAGTCAACCTGTCTGTATTTTGATACTTTATGTGTGGTATTGGATGCACTAACTGAAATGCATAACAACAAAAGGAATAGTAACCATCTTTTGGGTTGAATAGCTGAATTCTTTGTTAAAATTTGGATTGCTAAAAAAATTTTCTATAAGTCAAGCTTACTTAAGAGCCATGAAAATAACTATTATGGGGTACAGAAAAGCAGTGCAGGGTCAAAAGTATACTTTGAAATGTGAAATTTTGTAAATATATTTTTATTTTGATTCTATTTTAAATTTCAGCACAGATGGATCTTGTGGTAATTCAGTAGTGATGGTATTTTATCTCCATCTGAAACCAGGATCTGACATGTTCTTTTACAGTAGCTGCTGAGAGGAGCTTAGGTTAATATGTAAAATAATTGGTTCTCTGAACAGTTGGGCACAATCTCAATCAGTTCCAGTTTCAGTATCAGATTTCTTTTAATCAGAGGGAAGTATAGTCTTTTTCTGATGCTCTGTATGCATTGAAATTGGTTGGAAAGGAAATGGCTTTGAGTGGCGCAGTGTAGAAGGAAATGTTCAATGTCACACATAACATATGATTATACAAATATACTGAATTTATAGAGCTTATTTATGTTGAATCAGATGTCAGGGTGTACTATGGACTTTTGTGTCCTGATTTCAATAATCTCGTTCTTCTGGGAGAGGACCTATTTAAAGTAAATTTCATGCAAAACACAAATACATGCAGTCAAATAATATTTTTCTTTATTGAAGACAAAATTCTCTACTACATATTATCTACAACATGAAGAAATGAAAACTCATTACCCGTGGCCAAAACATTTTAAAAAAATGATGCAAATCCAGCCCCATCTTTTTAGAAATTATCTAGTGTATGCTGACAGCTTGATATAACTTAGACAAATTAGAAGAAGATGGACACTTTTTTCTCATGTAGTTGTTACATATGTTTGAGTATCTTCATTTTCCTGGAAAGATTTATAGCAATTAGAGGATCACAGAAGGTTTATAGTGCCATAAATTACTGTAGGAAAATGTGGATAACAGGAAAATAATTTTTATTTAAGTGGCTATAAATTGCTCTTGGTTTGTTAATGTTCCTTTAGCTTAATGTAAATCAGACACCTAACATATGTATGGAATGTTCTTTCAAAAAAAAAAAAAAAATTAGCATTCTAGCTTTTCAGCAAAGATCTGGCTTCAGTTGATCCCCTCAGGAGGGCTCAAATGTACTTGTTACTGTCTTTTACCTTTAAGCCAGTCACCTTCTTGAGCTGTGAGTGCACATTGGTGGGTCATGTCCAATGTCTCACCCACCGTCACCCCCAAGTCCTTCTGGACAGGGCTTCTCTCCATCTGCTCATCCCCCAGTCTGGACCGATACTGGGGATTGCCCCAAGCCACATGTAAAACCTTGCACTTGGTCTTGTTACACCTCTGGAGATTCCCATGGGCCACTTCTTCAGCTTGTACAGATCCCTCTGGAGGCATCCCCTCCTTCAGGTGTGTCAGCAGCACCACTCAGCTTGGTGTCATCTGCAGGTGTGCCGAGGGTGCCCTCAATCCCTCTGTCTGTGTCATTAATGAAGACTCAAATAACACTGGTCCAGTATAGACCCCTGAGGGACAGCATTTGTCACTGATATCCTCTGGGACTCTGAGCCCTTGACCACGACCCTCTGGATACGACCATCCAACCAATTCCTAATCCACCTACCAGTCCAGCCATTCAATCCATCTCTCTCCAGTTTAGAGAAAAGTATGTTGTCGGGGACCATGTTAGAGGCTTTACAGAAATCCATATAAATGACATCTGTAACACTTCCCTTGTCCACTGATGTAGTCACCCTGTCATAGAAGGCCTGTGGGCTGATCAGGCAGGACTTGCCCATGGTGAAGTTGTGGTGGCTGTCCTGGATCACCTCCCTGTCCTCCCTGTGCCTTAGCAGAGCTTCTGGGAGGGTCTGCTCCATGATCTTCTCAGGCACAGAGGGGAGGCTGACAGGTTTGTAGTTCCGGGTCATCCTTTCTTCCCTATTAAAAGATGGGTACAATATTTCCCTTTTGCAGTCAGTTATGACTGCCGTGACTTTCCAAATATGACGGAGAGTGGCTTGGCAACTACATCCACCAATTCCTTTAGGACTGGGATGCCTTTCATCAGGTCCCATAGACTTACGTGCATTCAGGTTCCTTGGGTGGTCATGAACTTTATTTACAGTGGGAGAGACTTTGCGCTCTCAGTCCCCATTCTTCTGTCCATCCATTCAAGAGGTGTGGGAAGAGAGGTTGCCATTGATGACTGAGACAAAAACATTGTTGATTCTTCTAGTTCAGTCTTCCTCTCATGAGTTGTTACCTGTTCACCAGTGTTTTTTATCAGGGGGATTGCACCTTCTTTGACCTTCCTTTTCCGACTAACGTACCTGTAGAAGCCCTTCCTTTTACTTGTTGTGTACCTTGACAGGTTCAGTTCCAGTTTTGCCTTGGTCTTCCTCACATCCCCTCTACAAAATCATACTTCTTTTCTATACTCTTCCCAGGTCTTCTCTATACTTGTCTCAGGCTACCTGTCTTAGTTTCCACTGCTTCTGCATTTGTTTCTTTCCCTTTATTTGACCAGCAAGTCCCTACTCAGCCATTCTGGTCTTTTGCCTTCCTTGCATGATTTCTTGCTCCTGGGAATCTCTAGCTCTTTTGCTATATAGAAGATTTCCTTATAGATTTGCCAGTTCTGTTCTGCTCCCTTGTCCCCAAGGGCAGTCTCCCAGTGGATCCCTCTGACAATCTCTCTGAAGAGCTGGACATCTGCCTTCCTAAAGTTCAGAAGCCTGACTTCTTACTTGACCTATAAGTCTCAAGACTGCAAACTCCACCAATGCATGATTGCTGCAACCTAGGCTGCCTCCAATCCTGACATCCTCAATTATCTCTCTTATTTTGGTGACCATCAAATCCAGTGTCATGTTCCCTCTGGCAGGGCTGGCTGTTACGTGGCTTAAGAAGTTACCTCTGGGGTCTTCTAGATTGTCTACAGTTTGCCATGCTACTTTCTACCAATACTTCACAAATACCAGTGCTTTTGAACGTAAAAGGCTTTTAGTGCTTGGTCATTTAAAGTTTGTCTTCCCTGCTCTCTCTAGAACCCTTGCAAAAGATTAATTGTCACCTGCAAGTTGCTTGTGAAATAGACATCACTGTAGACAGTCTAAATAATTCACCAAAGGCCAAATAAGGATTTTACAGCACCTGGGACTCTCAGAGAATTATACTTGACCTTATTAAGTAAACCAATTTGTTTTTGTTTAGACAGTAATTTGTCTGTATTTTAGAAGTGGATCAGGAGGAAAAGCAATTACCCTTGCAGTTTCAAAGTGCTTCATGAGTATGAGCCTTACTAAAAACCAGTAGGATGCATGTTCTGAAATTTCTGAGATGTTTTTGAAAATCCACCTCTGCAAGCACCTTAACATTTTTCCTCATGAAGCTCCATCTCACATACCTTAGAAATACCTGCAAAACCACCTCATTCTCTTTTTGTCATTTTTTGGTCAAATTTGTCCTGATGTGATACTTACAGAAAAAAATCCGGTTTGCTGTTGGAACCCTGGTTACTGAGAGTTTTAGACTTTCTGTGCTGATAGGCACTGACCCCCAAGAGAGCACTGCATTTGACCTGAGGCCATAGAGAAGGCTTCCAAAATTGACTGATAAAACTGGGATTATGGGTGTGTAGTTTGAATAGAAGTGTGTAATATCCCAGGGTGGAAAATTTAAGAGTTTAAGGTTTTAGAATCTAGTAATATATATAAAGCAAGATGGAGGTTTTAGGGTGGAGGCTAGTCATTCTTCACCTTCTTAATGAATTTGGGTAGTATTGTGTAGTTGGATAAAAAAGTCTGCACTGTGGGCCATGGGTGGTTGGTTATTTGGCTAAAAGTAAAAATAATTTAGGTGTCGTTTCTTAATTGGACAGTTTGTCTCTTTCTACAAGGCCTTTTAAGGATATAGGGCTTCATTTTTTAGTTTATTAGAGTGAGGTGCTGTAGAACTCACAGTTTGTGAGACTGTAATACAGATAAGTACTAATAAACATCTGAGTCTGAACAAGAATTTCTGTCTCGTGTATTTAATCCCAACCCTGGCAAAAAATTGTTAAGACTTGACAGCTTGCTTTCTATGATCATTCCTTGTTTTTACTGGCCTGAATAATCACAGTCACCTTCATACTCCATCTGTTACCTCTTCTCTCTTGGCCCATATTTACATCAGCAATGCTCAGGAACTGGACTGCTCTTCACATTTTGTGATTTTCCAGCATGTGCTAGGGCATAGCTTGCTTTACAGTGAACATTTCCAGCAATCCCAAAGCAATAATGCACTGACTCAACATGCTAGGGAAAAAGCAAGTGAGTATTGCATGAGCAGAGGTGCCTCTACCCAACTGTAAGTAGAGAACCCCACCTATCAGGGACTGTTTGCCACTGCAGTACTAAGAAGAGCTTCAAAATGAGGTGGAAATTACCAAAATATTACTCATAATTTTATCTTAGTATGCATGCTTATATCCTGACAGGGAATGTCATGAAAAGATGTTTCATTACAGAGGAATAGTGTGGCATTGGAACTATAAATAGGGATTGTATAATACAAATACAGATGCTTAAATACAAGCAGTTGGTATTCGTCTGGAAAGAAGGAAATAAAACTGACTTTTGCTTCATTTGTATAGTTAAAATAGAAAAAAGACCATTATAATGCCAGTGACACACTTGCTAGCACAATGGAAATAATCAGGATTCCAGTTCAATGAGATATTGTAGAGGGTGAGAATATTTTGAAGTGCTAATGAAAAAGAAAGAAGTGTTATAAGCGGTAGAAAATGGTAATTGGTAGATAGTAGCACTTTTAAAGAATAATGACAGTTTCATATGAAAAAGCATTGTAAGAATGTTGATTAGCTTAACTGGAACAGGAAAGATTTACAGAAAGAAGGGATTCAAAAGAAGAACAGCTTTGCTTCTGCCCTTGCAAAGTATTGAGTAGTGTTAATTAAAACTGAGACAGGACAAAGCTTAGGGCATGCACAATAGCACAAATATCCTCTGAATGGCATTGACCGACACAGGTGAGTGTAATATTGCAGAACCTAGGAGTATTACTGGTTGCAGAGCTCCTTGCCTTGTACCTAAGAGGTTGCACCGGTAAAGCATTCCTATTCCAACTTCTGGTTCGCATTGTCCTCCCTGTATTCCTGGTTACCTGTGGCAGGAGCTCACTGCCCATAGGCCATGGACATTCTGGTCTAATTTGTGTAACAAGCAGCATAGTATTTAAGCCCTTTGTACCCTAGCTTTTTATATGGAACTAAGAATTAGGGATTATGATGCTTCTGGCATGGCTTTGTGTATGCCGGTTTTAGATGCAAAACAGGGAAACACCAGGTAATAACCTGAGCTTCTATCTGGTTTTATTTATTTAGGTCTGACTTTTTTGCACTACTCACTGACAAAATGAATGCAATGAAAACTTTGATTTTTATTTTACGTTACTTATGGTACTGCAAATGGTTTAAAACTATGGTTTTAAAAATACATTTAACATAAAATGGAGAGGTTTTTTTATTCAGAGCTGTCTGATGCTATTGTCAAATATCTTACTTGACGCTAACATAATTAATTTCTTAAAACTGAAGTAAATTACCATCCTAATCATTATTCTCTGGTTTGTCAGCTGAAGTTAGACCACATTTAATGGTGATGCTATGTAAAATCTGATATGCTGGTAGTATATAACATATTTCTGAAGGGCATGGTTTTGTCAATCAGTTTTGTCTAGACATGTAAAACATATTTGTGATGCTGTGAACTCCTGCAATTAATTTCATGAGTTTCTGAGACTCATAATAATTTAACTTAAATGTAGTGTGGGAATTAGAAATTGTAGAAGCCACAAAGCTTTTAGCAGAAAAGCCACAGACTTCTTAAAATATTGAGGCCATGTCCCCGTGTGTTATAAGTACTACTGGTGTGTTATTTCCAGTATTTAATGTATTCACTAAGATTTTTACTTGGTGCAGGTACTTGCCTGTCTGAGGAAGGGTAAATTTAGACATTGGGCAATGTAGTGTATCCACTGGTTAGTTAATGGCACGCTGTCTCCTGCTGCAGCCATGCAGCTGTGAGCTTTTTCGGTTTATTGTGCTTCTCTCATCCTTATCCAGCACATGCTGGTTGCAGCAATCCCTCTCCAGTGTGGCTGAGGAATAGTGGAGCAGGTCAGGATATCCATGATTTTCCATTGCAGCTCTGCTTGGTAGGAATATAACATTGTCCAAAACAGTACCAGTAAGCTGGTTGCATGTTTTAAAGTTGCAAAATGAGAAGCGCAACAATTCCAGTTTTAAGCTGGCCAGTGGGATGGTTGCTACTGGCCAGCTTAAGTGCTGCATGTTGCCAGCACTTCAAAGCCTTGGAACACCCACTTTGTCTTTCAATTCCCCTTGCTTTCACCCAAAGTCTGGTGTACAACCAGCATGCCTCTCCTGATGAATGTGTTTCTCTAAGGCACTTATAACATGTAATTTGTCAAGCTGAGTCTTTTCCCATCTCAGTCTGGGTTTGGTGTGGATATTCTCCATACTTCATTTCCCTATGTGGAAAGAGAGGTTTCTCTTTCTCACTTTCTTTTCTGTCTCTGTAGACTGCCCACAGACACTGTAACACAATGTGAGCTGGCACAGGAAACCTGTCTGTGGGGGGCTGAGGGCAGTCTATCTCTCTGTCTACCTCTCTGTATCCATCAACTGATTTGTCTTCACTGTCAGACTGCACAGGAGCAGTGGATGACTGAGGAAGACAGGCTGTTCCATGGAAAGGACAGCCCCTGCCCCAGCTAGGCTGGTATCTAGCCCCTTGCAGCTGTGCCAGACCCTGCCTGGACAGACCCCAGTGGGTTCCCCTCACTGCCCCCAGCTCCTGAGGGAGCTGACAACTCTTGCTGTACTCAAAAAGACTTGCCCAGAGCATAAAGGCTTGAAAATCACAGTGACATTTAAAAAACAAATATCCATCACTGAAAGATAGACTCATGTCCTTTTTTTCTCCCAGGGAAACTCATAACAACCTGCTTATTCAGCTTGATTGCATTAATGTAGCTGTTCTTTGCTATTAATAATAATTACAGAGAAACATTACACAAAGAAAATAAAATTTGTTTTCCTTTAAAAGGTGTGGCTTGAAAAGTTTTGATGTGTGAAGTCCAGTTCTAGATGGAAGCTATCTGAATTTCCTAAGTAAAATATTCCCAGTGGGGGAATGTGTTTCAAAATCAGGAGCAAAATGTGTGACCTAGAAGCCAAAGGGGAGACAAAGAACTAATTGGAGAAAGCTCCAAATGGAGCTCCAAATCTGCTGGGGGGGACCATAGGAAGGGTTTCCAGGAGGCTCATCTGCTTGGCAGTGTAGTCACCTAGGTATCTCCATAGGGAACTAAATGTCAGCCAGAGTGCATGAGCAGGAAAGACAAGAGTGGAAAAGTAAACTGTAAAAAGCAGGCAGTTAATTTCCTGTACAAAGGTAAAATCTCTCCGTAGGAGAAAGAAGGAGAAAACTTTTAGGGAAAACTGGGATGATTGTTTCTCAAAGAACAGATGAAAATCCTAAAGAATGATGGAAAACAGAATTTGAGGCTTTGACAGACTGCGCTTGAGCACTTATTAGAGTGCATTGTGGGAATAAATGAGTCTCCACTCTGTGGACATTCTCCAAGCACCTATAAGAGAAGGAGTGTTCCCACTGCCCTAGGGTTTATCAGCATAGGGTCTGGCTGTAGCTTTGGAAGCTTTTGGAAGAACTGATGTTGCCAATGCCAAGGCACACATCTTCCCCTTCCACCCTGTGTCCACAAATAGATTGTCAGTGTTGTTGCACCGGAGGAAAAACAGCCTGACTGTAAACTTGCATTTGCCAACTGTCTTCTTTTAGCAGTACCTTGGTTTGTTCATCTCCCTGGCTGCTTTTGTGTGGGTTGCTGCTAAAAGCAGTAGCGCACTCTCCTCTGATGCATGTTTCAGCACAGAAGCCTTGAAGATACGGGTGTTTTCATTGTGATCTAATATCTGCCAGCTTGAATGTATGGTGCCAAAATAGCAGTTCCCCACAGCAGACACCACGTGTGAGCCTTATTCTAAGAGTTAGAGGTTAGAGGGGAGTGCAAATAGTTTTTCCTTAGTTAACAGGAAAACTTTGAGGTAGCTCTCCAGCAAAGCTGAATCTTTCCCTGGGGAATACTGGTGGGCCTTAGCATCATCATCAAATTCATTAAAAGTTGTTATTCCTCTCTTGAGGTTAATCTGAAATGTGGAATTTAGCAGAGGACTGGAAATGTTTTCTGTTTCCATAGGAGATCCTGAGCTACGATATTCTTCATACTTGCTGGAAGTGAATCACCTCTGAAGTACTAAAAGGTTCCTTTTCCTTGAGTTATATTCTTGTAATGTCTTATTCTAGTATTCATCCAGGAATAATTAGTAATTACTAATATTATAATACAATTATCTCTTGAGTAGGTGCAGGAATAAAGACATCAAATAAGACAAAGTTCTAATAAAATCCTACACAGCTTGGGAATATTACCATAATAACACTTAATGAAGAATAAGTCATACATAACAAAAATACAGTAGTACAATGAAAATAATACAACTATAATTAAGGGTTATTAATTAAAGTACTTTCCATTATTGTAATTTGACTATAGTCCCATTCCACTAGGGGGTCAAATTTATCCCTGGTGTTACTTGCAGAGAGTGTATTCGAGAGATGGATTTTTGCCTTTGGTTCTAAATTCTAATTTTGCCTTTGGTTCAAAATTCTACTCAGAATTTTGCGTCAGGCTGCTTCTGAAGAAGTTCTGAGCACCTTCTTCTGGCATTTGCGTAAACCTGAGCTACAGTTTTTCAGGTTTCTCAGTGTTGTGTCCCTGCATGCCTCTACTCCTTGTGCTCTTGTCCTTGAATGCCTTGTAGTGATACCATCACTCTACTGAACCATAAATGTTTGCTTAAACCCATGCAGCAGAGCTGTCCTGTGACTTGAGGAATACTCGCATCAGTAGGTGGAGCTGTACCGCGCAGCTGGAGCTCATTTGGATGCTCTGGGTTGCATCCACATTAGCACAGGCATTGCGTCTGTACAGGTCAGGGAAGTGCATTTGAAGAAAACTTGGCAGCTGTCCCTGACAAGCTGCACTTTGACCCTCAGCACAGAGCAGAGGGAGCAGCAATCCTGTGTGATCCTGGCCGGACAGACCCTTCCCATGAGCAGAACGGAGCCTTAGATTAGGGAGTCCCCAGCATAAAACTGTTTGCTGAGTGTTCTTGAGGTTACACTGATGAGTGTATGATCAGAAATTATTAAACCATTCTTTTTTTAAATGCCGCCTTTGTCTCCTACTAATCAGCTTGCTGACTATTTCATAATGATGAAACTGAGCACTTTCAATGCTGCTCCAGGATGTATTGGCTACAGTCAGAGGTCTGCCTGTGCAGATTATTTTTTTATTAGATGTGTTTTCTGCCTTCTCACCAAAGTAAACAAACTATCACTTGCAGTAGTTGAATTCATTTTATGTTTGTTTGGGTTATTTGGTAATTTATTCTGTATGACTGCTGGTTGAGTGGAATAGGTGTCTGAATTCATTAGTCAAACAATGAGAAGGCTTCCTGGAGCTATCTCTCCATGCTTGTAAATGTCTTGCTAGTATTAAAACTTTATTTCTATCAGTTTTACTAGTCCTTCCTGCAATTTTCAGTTCTGTTAAGCCACACTGCAGTTTTCTTTTAGAGTACATCTTATGTTCTACAGAAATTGTCTTACGCTGTTGAGACATGATATTATTTTTATAGTTTTAGTAGCTCTTAAAAGCCATGGTGCCCCATAAAGCAGGCACTGGAACTAATACAATAGTACATACTGTAAGCTCTTCTGTTTTAATTCTGATCAACACAGCAGAACATGTGAAAAAATAGTATTTAATTTGTCTCCTTTATTGCATTTATGTATTGGACAGATGGATGTTTTGATGATTCTTTCACTGTAACTACAAAATCCTTTTTCTGTTCACTCTGCTGGATGATTGCTCCATTTAGCACTTTCCTGACCTTGCTTCTTCACTTCCAGGTTACTTATTTCACAAGGCACAATGGCTAATCTAAACTGTTAGGTCAAGCTGTCAATACCTGTAATCCATTTTTTTCCCACTTACAGGCACACCCAACCAAACATTCAGTGGAAAAAAATAATGTGAAGGACAGCTCTCACTTAGCTGTCAATCATATTGCTGTGTAAACCAGGTGAAGTAGTAATCGCATTTCTATGAGTTTTCCTTAACTCTTTCAGTTATCTCAGTACTTCTTTGCAACAGTAAGATCTGAGAAGACCTACACTTACCCACTTATAACTATAATCTCAGTTATATGAAATACTGCTTCAGCAATGTTTTCTTTTAAAAATAGTCATCCCCTTTTGCTGCCGTCCTATATTCTCCCTTGGGCTATATGAGCTTTATGCAGAAGATGATTTGGCATTTCTCAAACAGTGTTTTTTCTCCTTTTTCTCTGAGAGAGGCATTAACTTCTTTCAAGAACTTTCCAGGGACTTCATATTGATTAAGATATCTTAATCTTTCCTTTGCTAAAAAAATCAGGCTAAATTATGTAGATCTCAGTATTAGAAATGAGAACTTGTTTCTCTGCCAGCCAGGTATGTGTCTTGCAGTAGGCTGATCAAAGATTCCAACATGCCTTCATGAAGCCCATGTCAGCAAAGCTTCAGGTTAGCATGTGTATTTGAAAAATGTATTTTGGAAGAAAGTCTGAATGCAATCAGCAAAGACTATTGCAACACCATGGCTGTCTAAAGCAACAGAAGTGGTCCTGCTGTATCCAGATTTTGCCTCCATCACTGTTGAGGAGAACTGAAAGAGGGTGTGGACTTAAAGAAGGTACCACTTACAGCAAGGAAAATTCCAGATAAACACTAGGAAAACAGTTAGGTTGGGCAGTCATTCAATCAGGCAGCCCAGAAAGGTTGTGGAATCTCTATCCTTACAGATATTCAGCATTGGACTGGCCATAACCCTCAGAAATTTAATCTAGTTTGGAAGCTGGATCTGACTTTAAATTGGTGATACTTAGTGCAATGGACCAAATGACCTCCAGAGTCCCTTCTAACCTACATCTCTCTGATTCTGTGGTTAAAAGAGCTGAGTTGCGGGGAGAAAGTAGAAACTGGGAGGATGAAGGGGAAAAGACAATGCTAGTTTTGCTCTCTACTGTAAACAGTTTTCTTAGGTTCTTATTCTGTCTTGGGCTGTAACAGAATATTTAAGAAAACACTGCTGTGTCCAAATGACTCAGATTCACAATGCTCACAGCAGTGCAATGGCAGCACAAAAGGAGGTTTTTTAAAGTGTTTAATCTTCTTAGCATGCACTTTCTTGAATCTTGTTGAGTTTAACACTCTTAAGAGCTAGATGTATAGGAATACAATCTTGAAATGTAGCAGGAATGTGCATAAGAATAGACCATTTAAAATCTGTCTTCCAAACTCTTTTACAGAGTTATCTGTAAAACAAGAGCAAAGGTACCAATAGCAATATCTGGTTTTGGCATGGTTGAATATTTTCTGTGGAAGAAATACTAGATGGAGTTTTTTAGTAACTTCAATATTCAACTTCAACCTGGTGACTTATATCCGTTCCTATTGATTTTTACATCCATTCATCAATCACTTGTTTTGTAACTGAATCTGCAAATTGTTTCTGGCTTAAAACTCTAAATTTTGGGATGCAATAATACTCTAAATGGAAAATTACAGTTCAGAGCAGAATAAAAAGTAAGAAAGTACTGTGGTGATTATGCTGATTTCTTATGCTTTATTGTCTCTTTTGCTTATGAGTCTTTGAAAACCGTGCTTAAAATTCTTGGGCAAGGGTGGTAGGATGGTGGCCAGTGAACTAAAAATAGCACTGATAACATGCACAGATTTAGCAGTGACACTGGTGATTCATGATTTATCTGATTCTTCCACTTCAAAGGAAGTAATCTACTTAATTGAACACAGCCAAATGACAGTTACCAAAATGAAACTCCAGTGTAGTATTTCCGGCAGACATTTATGTTTATGGTTCTGTGTCTGTGTTCATGGTTTAGTGGTTAACCAGTAACTGGTGCCATCACTGTAGAGGCAGTGGAACTGGACGCTCTTTTCCCCTTCTCAGGGTGATGCCCCATTTCTGTTATCAGCAGAAGAGTTTCGGAAAGGAAAGTGTACGCTCATCCAGACTCCTGTGCTTATGTCCTTTCTGCTGGATGTAAAGGATATTTCAGGGCAGTCCCCACCAGGCAGTACTTCCAGCAGGGCTGGGCTGGCCTCTGCATGCACACAAAGAAAAGTCAACAGTGTCAATGCAAAACATTTTTTTCTGTGACTTTGCACAGAAACTGAGCTCCAACTTTATTTGAGTAAGGAAGGGTATTGAGCCATCTCATGATGACTTAAAAGCAAGTCAAGAGCTGTCCTGATTATTATGCTTTCCATGTTGTAGGGTTGGCTCATCCTGAGACCAGATATTGAAATTTGTGGTCAAAACTTAACCCAAAACCCATCAAAACCAGTGAGAATTTTGCTGAGTATAATTGGACTCAGATTTTACAGGTAATGGTGAATATTTTGTCTCACCTGACTAACCAACTGACAGGAGAATAAAGGGATTCGTGTCTAGGGGCAGGGAGATTTGCCATAGCTCTGTAACTTCTTTCATTTTTCTTCATATTGTAATTAAGGGAATTTTGGAGGCTAAGAAGCATTAAATAAAGAGGTCCTATGGCCACTCTCCCTCCAGAGTTCCCTCTTGGTAGAGAGTGCTCCTTTCTCCCTTGCTGCTGTAGATTGTTTTAGGAAGGCCCTGCAGTCCTGTACTGTAATTGTTCTCTTATTAAGGGAAGTTCTTACATTCTTTTTTTAGAAGTTACTAAAGTGCATGCACATTTAGCCCTGGAGCCCTAGTTCCCCTCTTTGCTCAGACAGGAGCGGCTGTGTTTGATTGACAGCCATGACTGGCAGCCAGAAAAATTGCACATAAAATCAGAGGTAAACAAGGATACTTTGATCCTGAGACTGTGTGGAGAAGTAGCCTTCATACCTCATTAACAAAGTCTCAGCTTCACATATCTTTGCTTGATAACAAATGACAGTCAAAGATATAAAGTCTCTGAGTGACACCCTGAACCACTGAACCCCTGCACTGCCACTGCCATGGACTGGGAATACAGGGATCTTGGCACCCTGCAGGAACCACTCTTTACAATTTCATTTAACAATATATCTGACTTCTATCCTTGGATTCCTGAGCATGGGCTCTTACCTGTTACAGTTCCAGAGTCTGACAGGAAGAAAATTTGCTTTTATCACTAAAATGTGACTCTGATCACACTTCAAGAGTGGATTTTTTGCTGAACTAGGGACTATTTTTGTAATCACATTTTTCAGAGAACCAAGCCAGAAATTATTTAACATTGACAAAGTAGTATAAAAATTCCAATTTTTATAGTGGGAAAGATTCATGTTTCAACAGTTCTTTGTGATAACAAACCAAAGATATTCTTTTTGTATATCTGATATAAAAAATTAATTTCTTTTAGCATATTCCTGCAAGTGAGTGCTGTAAAAACAAAAGGGAATGTGTGCATTCTTATAATACATGAATCAGTTTGTGTTGTGTCTTCCATTAAAAGTAAATCAAATCAAGTGCTGCTCATGCCATTACATTGCTAAGAGTACAAACAACATATTATTTTGAACCTCAGCAGACGAAAGTGCAGTGCACCTACTTCTCCCAGTTCTATCAACTTTCCATGCAAGATGTTTTAGCCTTCAAACCCCATATACTGGTCAAGGTGCATAAGGATTAATTTAACTAAAGTTTCATAATCCTGTCCAAAAGATTCACCTGTAATTCAGGTGGCAGGAGAATAGGGGAGGTAGAAAATGAGAAATATTTTTAACTCATAAACTAACACATCTGTTATATATATTTTTGAGACAATAAGGTTCTATTAAGATCAACTGGCTCTACACATGTTTCAGAGGTTATTGTGGATAATTGCCATGTTGACAAAATCTTGAAGGTCTCTTTTATGTGACAGAGTAGCTGGGTGTTTGTCAGCTTTTAACTAAAAAAAATTTAACTTTTGATGTGTCATTTGAAATGGTTCCTATTAACCTAGGCCCTAAAGGTGATGCTTTAATACAGTGAGGTTCCCAAGTAGAAGACACAAGACAGAAGTAGAAAGTTGTACAGATTTTTTTTTTAATACAGCTATATTTTTCTTTAATGAACAGTAACTGAAGCCGTATTATTTAGCAAATCCAGATTCATAATAATAATTTATTTCATAATAAATCCAGATTCATAATGTATGTAATTACAAGTGGAAAATACCTTGGTGATAGGAGCCTTTCCTCCAACAGGAAAATCCTGACCCTATCTCAGAAGCTTCAAGGACTGACCCAGCAGCAAGGTTGGGCGAGACAGGGACTACTTTTTGTTCTGTAAATGTACACGTAAACATATAGCAGTTAAGTCCCAATCCTGCAGCAGTTTGATATTACCACACGGTGTTGATTGAGTGCTTAGTGGCAAATAACATACATATAGAAAAAATCTGCTGTCATGTATTTCATTTTACCACTACAATTGCTTTTGTGTGATGTGGTTCGACTTTTATATACAAAGGATCATTTCTATGATCTCTTGAGGTTTCAAAAATTTTATTGCAACTCATTTTTTGCTTATCAAAAAGCAAATGTCATGATCAAATGCTGTATTAGTATTATATAAGCATTTTAAATGATAGTAATTTGGATGATTTTATTACAAATTCTTGTGTAGTTTCCCTTGTTCTTTCTATTTGTGTCTCTGAAAAACCATAGTAGAAGAGTGATTTATTAAATCCATTTGATAATTAAATAATACTTATTGGTCAATGTTCCATGTTGCTGTTTTACCACCTAATGTGAAGTACAAAAAATCAGTATAAGGAAATATTTTGAAACATTCTTAAATCATATGGAACATAGCTGTTCTAATCTTACTAGGTGATAGAACAGATGGGTGAAATAAAATGAATTTATCTGCCAGCAGCTGCAAGTCAATTAACCAAGAAAGCATGTTTACCATATTTCTATTTCTATTTCTGCCAGAAATGAAGATCCCAGAAGGAAAAAACCCCACCTTATCTAATAAGAAAATGCTCGGGTTTGTAGGCCCTTTCCCCCGCCTTTCATAAATCTCTGTAATCCTCTTCAATGGTGTGTAGGTGTTTATAAATACTGTGAAGGCGCACCTCCTAGAAGAGCTTCTGGCAGCTGGGAATTAGCTCCAGTGCATACAGCAATGTTATCGGTGCTGTAGGTTTGACTGCAGTACATCATGCTTTCAGAGAGCAATACTCAAATGACTTGTCAGGATAAACTTTGTATTATGCATTAGCTGTTAGAAAAGCTGGTACTGGAGCGAGAATGCACAAATACCCCTTTCTCCCTTTCCTGACCTCAAAAGAGTGGAGAAAAATATTTGCATTTTGCTCCGTGGATTTCAAGGGGTGAGAGACTGCAACAAAACCTCACTCTTTCTTTTTGTCCTTCTTATGTTTTTGAGAGTAGTGAAGAGTGGCTCTAAAAATTAAAGTTTTATGAGGCAGTTTGTAAACCTTCGAGTATTGCTCCATCAAATTTATTTTTGGACTGCCCATAATTTTTCGTCCATGACCCATTCAGTCCAGCTTATCTGCAGTTGCCTACAGTCACATTTTCCTGCCTCCAATTCAGACAACTAAACCCCTACTGAGTACTTCCCTGCCAAGCTTCCTTTACAAAGCCAGCTGCTGCTGCTGGGACCATCTTTATGTGGTGCCTGTAGGTTTACAGCGCACACAGTACAGATATGTGCCAAAAGCCCCATCTTTTTGAGTTGTACAGTGAGATAAAGTTGTCAATATTCACTAAGAAATGTTACAGGATAAATATAATCCTAGTGAATACAAAGAATGTCTGAGGACACAACTCAAGCGTGCTTCTTGAGTACAATGACCTTCTGAGGACACAGCAGGGTGGCTTCAGGTGGTATCAGTTGTCCCTTTCATCATAACTGTCTCCCTCTACTATGTTAGAGGAAGCTTGGGAACATGTATGTGTAATGGCCAAAGATGGAATTGTGCAGGAAGAAACACTTCACAGATTCCATGCCCAGAACAATATAATTTTTGCTCTGGAAACACTCTGAGTACAATGGAGATATTCTGAAAGAGACTTTACTTGCAGGCTGTTGAGACAGAATTGGTGGACTGAGAGGTGGTAATGGAAGAAATAGCTGGAATAGTATGAAACCTTAAAGTACAGTAACAGGATGTATTTTCCAATCTAAAACTTTTATGACTGCTGCTTTTTGGAGTAGGATTAAATCCCGGCTGAATTGCAATTGGCAGTTTGTTATAGCAGCTCATCTTGAATTTCTCATGAGCTGAGATGGTTGTTTTGGCTGGGGCTAAAAAGTCCCCCAAAGGGAAGAAGGATACTAACTAAATCAGAAAGAACTGCCTGTTGTACTTATTTAAATGGAATCTTATTCTAATATCATTCAGTCCTTCTGACATCCATATTTTTTCTCCAGATAATTTTAAAGAAGCACGCATACTCAAAGCTAATAAATAATGTTTTATTGAAGGAGTTTTTGTGAAGAAAAAAAATCCTGCCTGGTAGTTCTTCTCCCATCCCTATTTTGTCTTCTACTTTGAAGAAACTTTATTTTAAAATGAGGAAGATTATTTTGGAAAACACTTAAATGTTTTGTTGAACAGCTGCAGAATGTAGTGCCTTGGTTTTGTTCCTATTTAAAAAGTCTTTACATAAATTAACAGAATGGAAAAAATTATAATTTATTGACATGTTTTGACAGTGGACTCATGTTACAAAAATTTTGATTAGTTGAAAAAATCACAATATGCCTTTTTCTTCCAGCTTGGAATTAAACCACTGCATTTTCCAGTCACCACTACTTCAGAAATAAGAACTATGGAAATGGGTAGACATAACAGCTACTGAAATTCTCTGGGATGCCTCATTAAATTTATTTCCTTTTCTACAGTTTTGATCAGTTGTCATTACATTTGATTTTGCTGTGCTTTGGAACAAATGATGTACTCGATCATGATAGCCCACTATTTTACAACACCACCAGCAGGAAAATGCTGATTATCACAAAATTAAACCAAAGCCCACAACATTAAATGATACCAATCCCTGTTTTTTGTCTGTCTGCTGCTCTTGCACTCCCACCAGCCTGACCCTAAAATTTTACTAAGTTTGCCAGTATTTTGAATTCAGACTGAGTTGGCTGCAGTCCCAATGGTGAATTTACTACCAGCAGCTTTCTGGGGGCCTCTGCACTCTCTTGTGCTTGGCATTGCTCAAGCACACAGTGAGAGTTTATGTCTGACCCAAAAAACTACCTCAAAGCTGTGCAGGCAAACACATGAAGCAGAAGCTGGAGCTGAGACTAATTAATCTAGTGTGCTGACTCCAAACATCAATTAGCTGGGAATAAATTTTAATCCCTGCTTGAGCCAGACAGCGTTTCATTTGGTATCAAGAGGTGGCAGGCTGTATCATTCATTTTCCACACTGTGTGTTCTGGGAAGAGGCTTATTATATTAGTCCTTATCTTTTTTGGATTTTGCACAGTCCAAATCACCTTGTTTCTGGGAATACAAGTGAAGCTGCCCAGTTCAAAGGATGCTTAATGTTATTTCTTCATTCTAGTCACTTGTCACCTTTGCCAATAGCAGCAGTCAGCACCCCAGTTTGTGTACTGATTGAGATCGTGCACCACTGAAGGATGTGCTGCAGCCTGAGAAGCACCGTCCCAGTGAAGCCAGTAGGCTGCCACAGATCATCTTCAAAGAGCTGGATGGTTTCAGTCAAAGTAAAAAATGTACAGCAGTAAAACATATAGTAAAACAAATCTTGAAGTCATATATTAATTTAATATGTAGGCAGAAAACTATTCTAGAAGCATCTGAATTGGCCTCTCAGTCTGTGCAGGAGCCCATACTGGCCTGTGCGTCTTGGTTTCAGTGCTGTCCAAATCACTTTTAGAAATCCTTTTTCTGCAGAACTGGGCAATAATAGATATTGTGCTATTGGATGTAATGTGTTGGGTTGTGAAGGGCAGAGAAATAATAACCACAGTTGGCAGAACAGCTGGGATTTGAACAATTAGCCTCTAGACGTATAAATAAAGCTCTCTTCCTCAAAGCCCTAAGAATTTTGGAGGGGATTAGTTCCTCATTCTCATTTTGCTTTGCAAAAATTTTGAGAAAGTTGCAAGATTATATATAGCGACAAAACAGCCTATCGCAGTGACCAGAATTATGTTACCTGTGATTAACAAAGAATGACAACACTGTCTGCATGTGGCCTATTTCAGCAGGAGGAATTCAAAAGTTACAAACATAGAGGCTGGTCTCCATCCTGCTACTCTCTGTGATGAAAGAGTCATCACTTTAGCTAATGCAAGAACAGGCCATTTGCAGAACTTTGCAAGCTACATGTGTGGCACAATTATTCTCCCACTGTACTGTAGCCATTCCATGTTTGACACACTGTAAATTCCGACAGTTGCACTTCATTACATTGCTCCAAAATAAAGGACAGTAGATGATTGAAGACTTTGGGACAGATGCTTTCTTTTCCTTTGGTTACTGTCTGACCTACAGGGCCAGAGGATCCCACTGCAAAAGCAATTTATGGGGCATGAACCCAAGCTTTGTGGCCTGCAAGAGCTTTCCCATCAGCACCTGCATGCTGAGAGAGTCCCAGGGAGGTGAACTAGGGTAAAAGTAAAGCCCTTGTGCATGGCTCTGCAGGGTTTCTAAGGTTCTTGGTCTGTGGGTGTCATATGTGATGATCTTCTGGAAGTCGTAGTAGTTGATAATTTACCCCCAGTTATCCTAGCTTCAACTTCTAGCCTCCAAAATGGCCTACACTCTGTAGTGTAAAAAAAGCAACTATTAGCCATACAAATTCCTGGGGTTTTTTTTTGTTTGGTTTTGGTTTTTGTTTTTGGGGGGGCTGGTAGTGGGTTGTTTTTGTTTGTTTGTTTGGTTGTTGTTTTTCCGTTTGGGTTTGGTTTTGGTGGTTTCTTTGCTGTGGTTTTTTTTTTTTTTTGTTTGGTTTTGGTTTTTGTTTTTGGGGGGGCTGGTAGGGGGTTGTTTTTGTTTGTTTGTTTGGTTGTTGTTTTTCCGTTTGGGTTTGGTTTTGGTGGTTTCTTTGCTGTGGTTTTTTTTTTTTTTTGTTTGGTTTTGGTTTTTGTTTTTGGGGGGGCTGGTAGGGGGTTGTTTTTGTTTGTTTGTTTGGTTGTTGTTTTTCCGTTTGGGTTTGGTTTTGGTGGTTTCTTTGCTGTGGTTTTTTTTTTTTTTTGTTTGGTTTTGGTTTTTGTTTTTGGGGGGGCTGGTAGGGGGTTGTTTTTGTTTGTTTGTTTGGTTGTTGTTTTTCAGTTTGGGTTTGGTTTTGGTGGTTTCTTTGTTGTGGTTTTTTTTTTTTTCCTTTCTGTGTAATTTTCAGCAAATAAAACAACATGTCCCTTAGCTGGTTTCTTTTGAAATCAGTCACCTTCAGCAACTTGATGGCCCTTTCTCATAGCACTGAGGAAGTGACTCATTACTGATTGAGAGAGACACTGTGCTATCAGTATCTGTTATGACTTTGTTCTGCCGTGCTGTTTTCCTTGTCTTTTCTCTAAATAAGAAAAACTCCTGTGAAGTGGGGGTGGTGTCAGTTTTGTGATTAGATGCAGCCTGCAGCAAGATAAACATGGAAATGGTAAAGAAGTCCTTGTATATACTCTCTGAAGCTTTTTGTTCAGTGTAAGATAAAGGTCACTTTAGAGAAACATGTCAAGAATTCTAGTGAAGCTGGCTGACATCTAACTTAACCAGAGAACCAGGAGGTTTAAAAAGGATTTAAAACAGCAAAGGGAAAAAGGAAATATTCTAAAAATATTTTTTTAGAAATCTACAGGTTTGCTTTTTGAATGTAAGGACATTCAATCTGGGTCATGTCTTCTGAACTGCAGAAGTCTTCAGGTGTAAAATGATTTATCCTCTTGCTGTTTAGAGATGCAGCACAGTGAACCCACCACTTCCCTTTTTCTTGTGTTTTCCAGCCATGGTAAACTTGGTAAAGTGGGATGGCACTTACCAGATATTTATATGCTGAATTTCAAAAACAAACATACAGCTTTAAAGAACAAGCCTCAACAGATACAAATAATAATACCAATTTATGAATCACTTCCTGAAGCCTCTGTTTCCTTTGGCATGTCTCACTCCTGCTGAAATTGGAAGAACTGGAATGTAAGATATTATAGAGGTCACAGTAATCAGGATGTGTAAATTTAAAAAGAGCCTTTTAAATATTGTTGGGAGTGTGTAAAATGTGCTTCCTTCTCCATCCTTACTCTGATGCAGAATGACATTGATTTTCTTCTTTGATGGTCAAGGTTTTAGAGTTTGTGCCCTAACAAATACAGTAGGTATAAAGGCAGAGGAAGCTCTGATTTTGAAACTATTGGGTTCTTATCTGGTATGTGTATCAAAAGTCCTCTGGTTCTGGAGAGCTAAATGGGTGAGGATTTGAGATGCAGCACCATTTTCAAGATACAGCACCATTTTCATCTGGTTGAGAGGGAATCTGGTGAAAAGTTGGCCTTGGCCATCAGCCTAAATCACATGAACAGCTTAAGGGTCTCTTTCCTGTTCTAATAATATCAGAAAGAGCACCTCCATGACTGTTGACAGTCACTGCTCTTTCTCACTGGGCATAAGTGCACATTAATGTGATAGAGCAGGATGCCCTTTTGAGGAGCACTGGTCTGTCTGGGAGCACTGGCTGAATTGTTACTTGCATTTACTTCTCTTTTAAATGCAGAAGTAAGCATAACCTGCCTCTCCAGCTACTTTAAAGGCCTTCCATGAACAAAGTGGATGAAGAACATGTAAGAATTTTACTTGGCACTCTCAGAGGACACCTCTGACGTATGACCCTGGATAATGAAGTTCAGAAAGGGTATTTACAAGCAGGTCAAGATACAGCTCAGATCAGCTGGGTGCATCACAATGGGTACTCTGCACCCTGGCTGTTGGGATGTCCTTCCCCTAACAGCAAACTAAAATATTTCAAGTTTTAGTAATTTCTGATGGAAAAGCCAAAGCCTCTGAGCTTTCCCAGCTAGCTTCCAAGTCAACCTTGTCCCCCTTTCCTCCACTGGTATGTGCCTTCACCCCCACCAGGTTGGCCCTCCCCCGTCACCACAGTGCCACAAGTCTGCCATGGGTATATTGCTGCACCCATGTCTCTTACATGTCCTTTCCAGATGATCCTGCCAATACTGAGATGGTGGCAGTGCCTAACTCCTAAATTAGATGATGGGGTGAAAAGGCAATCAGTTTAGTGTCACTTACTGAAATTAAGCTATAAAATTATTATATTTGCCTGCTAGATCCTACGTCACGGGCAAGACTCATTCCAATAACTTATTGTCTATATAGGACATGACTTCTCCATTGTTTAGGACAGGTAACATATCTTCACTGCGACTTCTAGGACTCCAGGAGTGCAATGGAGTGTAGCAGGGCACAGCTAGGACTTCAGGGCATGCCTGACCTTGTTTCTGGTGATGCTTTTAGTTGCAGCTTGATGCTAGAACAGTCTGAAAACTGCTCTAAAAGATGACTCAGGAATGTGTGACATGGCTGGCCTAAGAAGAAAGAATGAAACAGTAGGAAGCTACATGCAGGCACTGAAAATTTGGGCCATAGTACCTGAATGTGTCAGCATGCAATACACAGTACCAGTGTGCATTTTTATCGTGGCAACATCCCCCTGAACGAGGAATAATTAGCATTGACTCCATGATTGCAGAAGGCTGATCAATTGCTTTATTAAGCATTTATACTTATAATATACAATATTATACTATACTATTAAGAAACTTATAACCCTTCCTGACTGTCCGATACAGCTTTAAGCTAATTGGTCAATCAATCCAAACACCATCCGGTGTCCAATTAAGAAACCACCCTTTGGTAAACAATCTCCATAACACATTCCACATGTGCACAACAACACATGTGCAGCAAATGGAGATAAAAATTGTTTCTCATTCTCTTCTCTGAACTTTCTTACAGCTTCTCACAGCTTCCCAGGAAAATCCTCGGAGAGAACTATGTCTCTCTCTGTTCAGAGGATATGTAATTACCACACATTTTCATGCTTTTTTCTATTTCAGATTGATAAACATTGTATTCAGTCATTCACCAAAGTAAATAAAAGATGCTGGTAGCAGGCTTTGAGACTGAATTCCTTTATTCAGAGAAGATACTCCACAGAGGCAGTGAAAGCATTCACGTCCCCTAGAGACTTCTTGCAAAGTGCCTTTATGCCTTGTGCTCACCATCTCTGATATGTCAAAGTGCAGTTCAGTCACAATGTTTATGGAATTCTTGCCCTTTCAACTTAAACTGCCTACAGGGAAGGCAACTAATTCTGGGTTGTTGGAATGTAAACAGTAAGGACTGTTTTTTGAGCACCAAAACTTCTAACGATCATTTGTAATAAGGTTTTTAATTTTATTTAAAACCTTCTCTACTACAGTAATTTCCATACTCTGCTGAAGTATAGATTGTCATGACCAAATACTCTGATCTTTCACAGAGGTGTTTTTATTAATAATGGCGCCTTAAGGCTTTTGCTTATTTCTAACCTTGCACCCATCATCCTCAGGCTCAGAATGATGGAGAGTGGAGGTCCATTCCTCCAATGCACTGACTCACTCCCCTCTTCTCAGTTGGAACATAAGTCAATAGCATTTACTTCCTCTGTGAAGCATAAAAAAGCCTGGATTTTTATAGCTCGCAGGCAACAATATTTCTCCTCCTGCAACTGGTCATGTACCTAGAACATAATCATATTCTCAGCAGTTAATTTTAGGAAGGAGAATAAATAATGGGCTGTCAAGATTATCTGTATATTTAACATCTTTGTATAGTCCAATTTTGTTGTCAAATCTTCATTATTTGATAGCGGTAGATAAATGCTTCTTTCTCCCCTGCTAAGTAACAAGACTTTCATTTGAGCAGCTGATTACTCTTAAAAAAGTGACTACAGGAAAAAAAAAATCACTCAGAATTTAGGTAGGGCCAGCCTGTTTCTGGCGAGATTTTACTTTCTGTGGTGGGCTTGTATGTTTTATACAGTTTACCTGGGCCCAAGCAGAGAGAAGGGATCTTCTCTTCTTTGTATTATTTACTGAAATAGCCTTGTGCAGAGCAGATTATAAGGGGAGATGTGTGCCAAGTAGCAGCCTCCTATTCCATAAATTGTAGGATTTTAGGGAATGTGAAGAAATAAATACAAACACAGCATGCTGAGGCCTTTTATAAGCTGAAGTCTTTTGACTTTGAGAGAGCTTAGGTAAATGGAGACTGCTTTGTCCATTGTAATCTCTGTGGAGAAGAGATCCTGATCTCCATTGCTCTTTTTATTGACAGTGCAAACAGGGTATTAAAGGACACCATGAGATTTTAATAGGTTTCTGTATTTGCTCAGCACCTGGTTAGCATTAGTGCAAATGGATGTACTTCTTGTTTTCTGAAAGTAGTACAAGCTGTGGCATTCTGTCTGCTTCCTCTTTGGTGTTGCTTTTCTTTAACTTTCAGAGCCACAGCTCAGGACAGATTTGACTCAATGCTGAGCCCTTAGCCAACTTAACCGAAAGAAACCTCCCTACAGTGCATATGAGGCAGAAGTCACCTTTCCACTAAGGGATATCAATGACTTCAGCAAACCAAAGAGAGCACTGAGGCAGCACTTGTGGGCTGATGGTGGCCGACATCTGACACCACATGTTGTCCCATAGACCAGCCATGGGAACTTGTGCTGGTACTGGCCTAAACATGCATGGGAACACCTACACAGAAACTTCCTTATTCTCTTGTGGAAAACTCTTCAAGGGCTCAAAGAAATGATCCCTCATGCCACCCCAAGCATCACAAAGGACACCTGAAGCCTCAGACTGTCGCATTTCATCGCTATGTGCTGCTCATAGACTCTCCTTTGTGTTTCTTCCTCTGGCAACCAGACAGGGATCCCAAACAACTGCTCACCCTGAAGTCCCTCCAGCATTCCTGCAAGACTTGACTTGATGACCAGGCTTACCACCTGCCAGAAAAGGGATGTAAAGTAGTCTGCTCCCCACCTAGAGCTGTTCTTAAACATCCCATACTCAGCCTGCTAATCCAGATAAACTTTTTTTTTTTTTTTAAATTTACATTAAAGATTTACATATC
>VZRH01001127.1:224394-246609 GCA_013397555.1 Urocynchramus pylzowi | reverse complement strand
ATTTTTACATCACAATTCTGTACTTCAGGATCATAAATCCATGATGGTGATTGTTTGGTTCCTTTCCAATTTGTATTCTCTATTGTGATTTATTCCAGGCTTCAATATTGCAGGATGTGTACTCCAGATGGTGGGGTCCAGATTCCAGATATGGGGTCCAGCTTAGGACCATTAATATATGGTATCGATGTCCAGCTTTCCCTTTCGAAGTCATTAATCAGCAACATTGATATCCATCTTCCTTTTTCAGGATGTTTTCCCTGTTTCGTTAGGCGCTTGGGATAGACTCACTTTCCTCTTTTGTTTAAATCCTTTATACATTCTAAAGCCACAGTTTAAGAAATCCTTAATACAAAGCAACATTCTAAAGCTATAATTCAAAGGTTCTTATTACAAAACAGCTTAAGAGTTATGAAAGTTAATTGCAAGCAAAAGATTGGTTCAAGAGCCTTCTTCCATGTTTTACTTTCCTTGGTTGTTTATTAGAACTCATCTTTATAACTGTCCCATGGCCGTGTTCCACACATTTCATAATTACAATTACACAGGTTACCTTTATTTACCTGACACGAAACACCACTTTGTATTTCATAAAAACCAACAAAAAACCAGAAAAAAAATATCAAAAAATAAAAGAAGCTTTCTCTTGCTGCTTTGTGGTAATTTAATTTCCTCTTACATATTCTAACCCCAGTAGTTCCTGATCAAGGACTTGAAACCTTGTGGTTTGTTTTCAGTATTCTCTAAGCAAAGGAGTAAGTCTGACTGACATTGAAATAAAGAGGAGTCTGCTTTCTAAGACTAAAATAGTTTATCATCCTCTGCCTTTGTCAGTAAGTTCTAAGCTTTTAGATGTTCTTTTAATGGCTGCTTTGACTAATTGGTTTGTTGTTTACAGGCAGAGATGTAACTGTTAGTCTTGTTAAGGGGTTCTGGTCCTGTATCCATTTTTTACCTATAACACTGCTGTCTCCTATTTATTTTCTAAGATCTCTAATTGCCATTACCAGCTTGTGCTGTCATTAGTTCCCTGTGTCTTTTACCTGGTGCTGCTGCGAACTCATCAGAATAGTGATTTAGGAGCTCTCCTCCCTACCTAAAGTTTTGCAGATTAAATTGAATACGTCTCCATCTGCAAGGCTTGAGAACTGCCATGCTCTCAGTTGCAAGAGAGAGAAGCAGGTTTTGACAAGCATCCAAAATACAAGTGTCCCAGAAACTGGTGGAAGAGACAACAGTTAGACTCTCAAATAATAGGAAAATAATATTTTTGGTTCCAGACAAAAGACTCGATAAGAAAAGAGCTGAATGAGTTTTGATCTTTGATTTGTCAGGTTTTGTCCTTCAGTTAAGACCTCAACAGAAGGTCATTTTGCCAGAACAAACTCACTGATAGGGAGAAAAGAGAGATAGCAGAATAAAGAATAATGAAAGGATTAAAAGGTAAAAATTAAATGGAGAAAATCATCGTCTTTTCCCTTTGAACCTTCTGCCAAATCCTTTGATCTGTTTCCAGAGCTGTGCTCTCTCTGCTGAGGAAGACAAAGCAATGCCCCTTTCAAACCTTTGCAGTGGCATCTGTTATTTTGTTTGTTTATACCAGACAGTCCAATTCTTTATCTCCTTCTGGTCTATCAATATGCCAGGCCTGGGGGAAGGGGTAGAGGGGAAAGACCAGCAGTCATTAATGCTAATACAGCTTGATTAGTGTGGGAAACTCAAGTTTAAACTATGTTTTTGAGAGCTGACCTAGCTACTGTCATAAAATCCTTTTCCTGCTCTACAGTATGATTCTAAAAAATACCATCAATTGCTTAGATTTCAGCTCAGGATTGTGGTTTTTATTCCTATTTATGTGGTAGCTGTTAAACAATTTATGAGATTTTACAAGGACCAAATTTTGCACACAAGTAGTCCCACTGAACTGGATTTCAGCTCAGTAAGACAGCAGTAAATGCAGATTAGCTCCTTCAAAGGCAGTGGAATAAGTCCAGATTTACTGTGGTGTTTTTTTAATGAATATTTCTATGAAAAAAAAAGACAAAAATGACAAGCAGGCACTTGCTTACACTCTGCTGAGACTATCTGGAAGAAATTGTATTCAGGTTAACAGACATGATGGTTTGGGAAGGAGAAAAAACTGACCATGAATGTTTTGAACCAACAGTCCTTAGAGAAGTAAAATTTCCAGAGATGCCAACAGGGAGTTTGTTGAGGAGTGAAGGATCTCAGTACTGCACATAGGTCTCTTAGAACACCAGCAGAGTAATTGCACAGGGAAACAGGGTGACTGCTGTGAGCAAATTCACAGATTCTTTAGGAGAAACAGTACCTTTAATAGGTAGGAAAGTCTGACTTTAAAGCACAGGCTTTTACTTCGCATTTCAATTTAGCTTATAACACAGCCTAGCATTTAGATCACAACACAGCAGCCTGAGAAACTACTGCCTGGGAAGACAGCCAAGAGCTAAGAAAATTAGTGAAGGGAGAAAACACATTCTCTAAATGTTGAACTTCAGAGAAGGTATGCTCCAGCCTGATATTTCTACAATTTTCTTGGGACTGATATTCATACCCTTAAAGCAGTCTGATTTTATGTGAACAACAGTTACTTCTTTTTGATGAAAAATGAAATGTTGTGCACCCCAGGTTCCTTTTGCTTTACTTCCTCCTGTGCTCACTTCTTTCCCCATCCCTGTAACAGTTTACAGCAGTCTAAGAGTACTGAATTCAAATTAAGAGTGAGAAGACCTTCCTTCTATTTTGTCACAGACTGCAACTTTAAAAATGAAATGTACAATGGGTGGTCTGTAGTACTGTTTATTACTAAACTATTCTCTTACTGGAGAGAATAATGTACAATTACTTCAGTAATAAACAGTTTTTTTTTTTTTTTATTTTAGTGGACTACAAATAATTGTAGTCCACTAAAAATAGTAAAATTTAAAAATTCAAGAGGATTTTAGCTCTGCACTTTATTAGCCTGCCAAGATGAATAGTTACATGCGTTTTTAAAATAACAACACATGCTATTACAAGAGTAGAGCTTGGACAGAAAAAATTCCCTTCAACTATATTGCACAAAAATGACTCAGAAAGGTGCAGTGTCCTCTGAAGATGCAATGCTGTATTTCACAGAGCTTATGCACATGCCTACAGAAGAATTCCACTTTGGTTAACAAACATGTTTTTAAGATGGAGTTACAGAATAAGGCATTGGATGCTAGGTAATAATGCTTGATTGTTTAGTATCCTGTAATAAAACATGGGAAATAAACTGGAAAAACGTGGCTGATCTAATTTGAATTTACTGCCCAAAGATGCTCATAGGACTTCCTTGTAAGGTAAATCAAATAATGCTATATATAAAGGGATATAGAAGGTGAATAAAAGGAGCCTAGGTCACACACACAGTATTTTGTGAAGAGTATAAACTCCAAGTTGCATCTTAAGGAGAAACATCTGAAATATTATCGCGCTCAAATTGATTGAAAGTCTCTCCAAAGCAGTGTAGCATTAAATTTGTTTTTATCTTCTGAAATTGTAGGGTTTATGCATGAAGTTTAAGCACATCCCAAAAGTTTGGCCAATAAAGTAGTCCTAGAGTATGAAGAAATTTAGATTTTTTTCAGCTAAAGGAAGGAGTACGCAAAGAGCCTGAAACTGCAGAATGTAAAAGGAAAGAGAGAACACTTGCAAACTTATCAGAACCAAAAAATTACTCTACCACTGGCACTAAAAGATTGTGCTGGCTTGACCAGTAATGAGTAAAGCTTTTTGAATTGAATATAGTAAAACCTATTCCCATTCCCATATGGGTTGCAAGAAGTTGAACACAGTAGATGCTTAAACACAGCAGAATGTTGTTTTTTCTTAAATGATAAATTACTTAGTGGTAAAGAAGCCTCACACAAAGTGATTTTATACTCCTATTTTCTATAAAACATATGATTGTTTTTATGATAATTTTACTTTATTTTATTGCTTTCATATGGTTCTTGTAATAAATTTTCAACCTTATTTTTACCAGTAGAGTAGTGAAAAATAAGAGTAGAGTAATATGGTTGCTGAAATTACTTATATTTGAATATATATATATGCACATATATATATAGGTATGAAATATATATTTTACCACTCAAAATCCTAATTAATTTATTACCTTAGATAGGAGACAGGTAAAACTATAAATAGAACCCCTATTTGAATGTATTTATCACTTTTTAAAAAGCCCTGATCACAAAAATGAACAATCAAGGACATTACCAGAAACACTCTTTCTACAGTGAAAACAACAAAAAAATCAATATAATGGATAACAAAATATTGTTATTTTAAAGATATAACTATAATAATTACTATAATATTTATTTTTTATATAATTACCAAAACAAATGACCTAGCAAAAATTAATCTAGAAGATGAGGCATTAGTATTTTTTCTTACTGGCCATACTTCTTTCTGCCCACACGATGCAGGACAGGTTTCAGGTGTAAAACAGAAAAAGTTCTGCTCATATTTTATACCAGTGAGGCTTTCCTGGTGTGCAGCACAGCCCCATCCTGTTATCCCAGTCTCAGGTACAGACTTATCTGCAGTTGTGCTGTAGATAAGCTACAGGACCTTTATGCCTACTGCAAGTTTCCTGTGGTGGGACCCTTCTCCAGAGAAGTTGGTCCATTTTTCAGTGTCTGTTCCTTGCAGCAGCCCAAAGGGGATGGAGTAGGCCAAAGCCTGCATTGTATTTTTCCACACTTAAATAAGAAAGAGATACATAAACTTCCTGCTAAGATTTACAGCAGGGATCCCAGACTTAATTGTCCAGATATTTTGACAGCTGTGATGGATTACAATTAAAACCTTGTTCTTTTCTGTTATAAATAAAACTTTCACAAGCCAATTAAAAATTATTAAAAATTATGATTTATTATCAATTGTTTACAAATCAGATAGCCAGCTGACCAAGGGACAGCATCAAGCCCGGGCTTGACTGGGTGAACCAAAAAGCCTGGCCTCTCTCGCACCAAGCCAACCCCGTTCACCCCTGCGGCATGTTGGAGCTGAGTTTTATGCTCTTTTTCTGCCCTCAGGCTTAGTTCTTTGTCTTCCTACAGTGCCTTTCCATATTCATGTAGGTTTCTTCCAGTTTCTTCTTACATTCATGTTTGGCCCCTTTCAGTGTTCCTTGTTGTAAAAAGTCCTTCCGAGAAGCGATGGATGGTATCTTCCCAGTTACAGGAACTCGGCATTCAGCTTGGATTATCTGCAGGATGTATCTTGATCGCCCATCCGTACCAGGTGTTCCCTGGGCAGATCGGCGGTGATGGGCATTCTCCTGTGTCGGGCTAACTTGTTAAAATGTTAATGTGTGTCCCTCCATCCATTTCACCATTTTCAGTTACACTACATTCTAGTCTGGCCCTGGATGTTCAAATGTTAATAACACCTCCTCCACCCATGGCTGCTTCTTCATTGTATGTGCTGTAGCAGCCTGATAACATGTTAATTTGTCCTCCCAGCTGCAGGCTTCTGGCAGGCGATTGCCAAAGCCCCACAGCCTGTTCGAATGTAAATGAAAGGAATTTGGCTTGATACATTTCTTCCGTGGTCTGTCTCACCCAGTGTAGTTACTTACTATTTCTAATATTAAAAATGTTTACTTCATGTTTACTATAGGTATTGAATTATCAATTACCTATAACATTTTCCATATGCACAACTTCAGAAGTCAGAGGGAATGACTGAGCTTTCCCCAGACATTCTGCACAGTTAGGGAGGACCTTCCCAGGGCCTCTCTGCTGATGGGGGTGGGTTTGGGCTCCCTGCTCTCAGCACACGCTTGTGAGGAACTTCCTGGTTTTGTAAACATTGCTAGAAATAAAGCTCTGCACCAACCCTCCATCTAAGATTTTCTACTGATTGGTCCTTGTATGCATCAAATCAATGAGAATAAAAATCAAGTCTGGGATATGTAGGCTGCCTAGGTATATCCAATGATGTTATTGTCATGGACACAGCTGTGGAAAAGAAGCCTCTGTATTCAGTTTCTCCTCCTTCCCTTGCAGTTTCTGTGGCCAGAGGCCTTTGAGCTATCCTTGATGAAAACACTTTCAGGTTGTAGAATAATGACTGGAAGAAGAAAGCACTGTGAAAGGGATGTTCCATTACATTGTGCAACAAGTTTGTTATAAAATTCCAAAATGTCTTGCTAAGCAGAATCCTGGTTTACTGTGTCAGAATGAGAGCAGAGAGAAGCCTGTAGCACATCAATGTCAGGGAGGGAGCTTTGATTTTCACTACTTTTGGCCAGTGTACCATGCCTATTTGACATGCTATCAGTCCCAGTTGACATGAAAATCTTCTTCAGATAAATCCATCTTTCCTACAAAGGAAGGAATTTGATGCCTTCAGACATTCAGGTTTTTCGTCCATCACAGAAGATGTTTAAGAATTCACAGCTTCAAATAATAGCCTGAGAGTCTACAGTGAGAGTCTGGTAGATATGATGATGTCTGCTCCTTGCCTTCAACCACTTTTTTTTACATTAAAATGGAAACAGGATTACTATTGTATGATCTTGCAATTTAATATTTTTCAATATGTTGTGCACTTTCCAGTCTGTAATAATCAGAGCCCAGAAAATTAGCTGTTTCATGCTCAGGTAATCATTTTTTGCAGTAGAAGTGGGTCTAAATAAAGACTTATTTCTGAATCAAACACAATTGTACTACTCTCTTTTTCTTGCATGCTGGTCAAATTTCATTGTAAGTAAATTTCATTTACACTTAGTTGCTGATAATTATTGTCAGAATGGGCAGAACAAACCCTGTGGCTCCTGACATGCTAGAAAGCAGCATTCAGCACTGCTGTGCTGAGCTGGCTGGAGGAACCTGTGCTCTCTTATAGCAACTGAACGTCAATGCGAAGAAAGCTACTCACCATAGAAAAGTGTAGAACCTCTCCTACAAGGAGGTCATCATTATTTGTTGGTCCTTTGCTCAAGTCTGAAAGTATTCTCTTTTACTTTTCTTATAAAATGAACCCAGTGGAAGAAAAGCACCTGCTTGTTTGCAAGCATGCCAGCTGTGCAGGTATCTGGCACTAACACATGTCAGAACTTGTTAAACCATTTGGCTGCCTAATACATAAAGAAAATCCCCTGAGGACAACATCTTAGTTTTTACCTGTGATTTGAATTACCATTGAGCTCAGTTCTATTGTCTTTTCCTTCTTTGCAGAGAAGAAACTCATGTTTAATTCTCACTTAATTTGATGGGCTTTTGGTCTGTTTAATTAATCAGAATAAAAAATAAAGAACTCCTAAAATCTATAACCTATTTTGAAAACAATTCCTTAGAACTGTTCTGTAGGTATCAGAATAGGCCAACAAGTATGATACTTTGTTTGAGCTTTTAGATACCAGTGGGTTTTCTTTGTGAAAGTAAGGGTTGGCGCATCGGAAGTAAAATGGTGCAAAGAAGCAGTGCTGTTCTTCCATAGCCTTGGTACAATTATTGCATTAGCAAACTTTCCAATTAACCTATGATCCACAGCTTGACGATGCAATGATCACTCAAAGATGTTTCAGTTATCCCAGAGGAATCTGAAGTGTCTAAAGTGCTAGATGTATTTATCACAGAGTCCGCTTCCCAGTGCCAGATATCATTCTAAGTTCATTCTCCATCTTCATTAATGGCTGCTTTAACTAAAATGCATACTGAGGCTGAGTGGTCTCTAGAAAACCTGACAAGAAGTGGAGCCAGCCTCCACAATGTAGGGTGCAAATGCACACAATTGTAGCTGCTTTTGTCAGCAGTAGCTCAGGCAGAAAATCAATATATAAGTGAGGCAGAAGGTAACTGTCAGACAATGAAAAGTTTTGGTCACCTGCCTGTACCCCAACCCAAAATCATTCACACAATTGGCTGCCAATCTTGCATCTGTCTTAAAAAGGTTTGGATACACCATTAAGCAATCCTCATGTGTGAGCTACCAGCATAAATCAGCTTACATTTGAAGAAAGTAGGCTGCTGGGCTTCTCTGCAGTGTTTCTGTGTAAATGCTGATCTCTGAGGCCATTCACGTCCGATCCGGCTAGCTCTGGACCCTGGCCCTCGTAGTTTTACAAGGTCAAAAATAAAAGACTCGAGGCGTTCTTTCCTCTCGAGACAAATGTCCCATTTTATTGTGGAACTACTGCAGGGAAGTAAAGAGAGAGAAGGAGCTGTCTGGTGGAGGAGGCGGCATCCCTGGGCGGAAAGAGGCTGGATTGCCTGATGGCGGGAGACNGGGGAGGAGTAAACCTGGGACAAATCACTACCACCAGGGCGCTGGGCAGCGTGGGGGGAAGACCGGGGAAGACCATGTGATAAGAGAGGATACAAACACACTATTCAGTGTGAAATACAAAACCCAGTGCTAAACAACAACTAAATAAACAATTTAGTGCAATACAACGTTTCTGTACTCCAGAAACTGCAGCAAACATGCGTAAAGCGCCATATTTGTACCTTAAATTCTAGTTTGCTCTGAAAGGAAGCTCAGACTGAATGATGTACGGTGGGAATGGGATGTTACTGTTCAAGTGAAACAGATGAAACACTTCTAGACCAAGTAATCTTCGACATTGAATAACAGATAAGTAGCAATATATGACTCATATAAAGAAATAAGCAGAGTTTTTTCCTTAAAATCTTTACTGGTATAACAGTACATCAGGCTTGAGGTGTTCTGTTCTTGTCACATTTTTGTTTCATACTTACATTCTGTCTAAACCATACAAGTAAAACCAGAAAAATTTGAAATGTTCAGGAGAGACTTGAAATTTTTTTTTTGGTGATGAAGCAGGTTCAATCAGCCATTACTGAAATCTCCTGTTTCTCTAACAAGTCCTTAAATCATTTGGTCTGCCCAGGAAAATTCTCCCTGTATTTATAATCTAACATTGCAGATATTTCAGGTCACACAGATAAGAGCAATGCTACCTAGAGATACATTTTGTATTATGTTTTTAGTAGAGATGAGCTCATATCAATTTCTTCATAAGAAATTCAAGTAGTATTTGTCTCAGACCACCAAGTTACATATTCAGTAACATAAATAATTTTGAAACAATATTCTATTGCCAAAGCCCATATGTTTTTATGTGTCTACCCTTATGCAGTGTTTCTGGATTTAAGAACCTAGAAACTGCAGGAAATGGTATGCTCCGTTATCCATTATGCCATTCAATGGAAATAATAACAACAGTATTGGAGATTAATTTGGAACTATTTTGGCTTATAGATGTTTCTGCAGCAAAAGTTAACCTATCTGGATATTTTTAAACTATTGAAGTTACTACAGAGCATCTAGTAAAGATTCTTTTATTATTATTATTAATATTATTTTCAAAAATATTAAAAATGATGATCTTTTCTCGTTAACACACACAAGACTCAGGGAAGTAATATCCACTGTGGGTCTGCATTGAGAGAATTTTAAATCTTAAAGGCAGAGCTTTTAAAAGATAATTTATTGAGTGTTTCTGTGACAATAAAGACATGAACTTTGAAGAATTAAAGTTAAAATAGCAAGATGATGATGAAACCATAATTGTCATCAAAAGGAAGAGGGAATTCAAAGCACTTTTTGCTTTCTTGAAATTTAGCATCTTTTTTGTCAATGAAGCTACCAGAAGAAACTAAACAAGTGTCTTGGGATGCACTGAGCAGTTTAAAGTCCATCAAGTTTCTTAAGAGAAAATTACTTCCTTACTCTGCTGGAGAGTTTACAAGCAGGTAAGAGGTAAATCTCTTTGAGCTGAGCACCAAATCTCATAAGATCCTACAGAAAACAGCAATACTTTTGTTATGGAATGAAAAAATTAATATTCCCTTTTCTGTTTTGAATTTGATGACATTGTAGAAATGGCTTTAAACTAAAAGTTGTGGACACGTGGACATCATAGGGGCATGGACAAGATACTGAGATCATGGTAGTTCTGATCAGTGTCTGTTCCACTAATTCTCACTTAATGCTTTGTTTTTTAGTATTAAAGACATGGAGGGAAGAGATGAAGTAGGACCCAAGGTAAGACAACACCTATAAGCACTGAAACTAATGCTGGTTGTCAATAAAAATTGGTTGATTTTAGCATAGATTTTAGAAGGTGTAAATTTAATGGGATATTTTCCAAATTGTCATGTTATTTCAAAGTGTCTCTGTGTGTCTGTACCCCTGTTCTTCACATAGATTCTGCAATGTCTAATAATGTGTGAGCATGGTTTCATTCACTATAGGGCTTCCTTTCTTCTTGACTGTCTATATTACCAGAACTGTCTATATTACCAGAACTTGTAGAAATCAAATAATTTGGGGGATTCTTTATTCCTATTATACTAAATGTGATCAGAATATTAAACCAGTATTGAAGAAATGGGATGGAAATAAACAGAGAAGTACATATACAGAGCTGGAATGTGAGGGCCAGTTTCACATAAACCATATATAAATAAAAGATAAGTTTCAGTTGGAGGATTGGGTACAGGGGAGGGTACAAGGAAGAAAGAAATATCAACATGTGTACTTCATGTACTATGGTGTGTCTGCACAGAATTACATCCAAGACCTGGTACATGTGGCAGGATGTTCTGATACAAACCTCAGCTTTATTAAGAGTGCAAGAAATTATGCACATTGAGAAATCCCTGTTTCTCAGGTGCACTTAACTTAGGGACATAGCTAAAATATAACAGCTACAGTAGTTCTTCCCTTTGCCTCAGGTACTTAAATTTCATTTCACAAACCCCTGGATGCAGCAAGGAATTTAGATTTAGATGGTATCAGATCCCAGCAAAGAGAAATCAGGAACTGGTTCAGACTCATTCCTATTTTGAAGCAAAAAAATGATGGTCCAGAGCATTCTGAGGCTTGGGCTTCATTCAACTCCCTTGTCTGAAACCCTCCAATTGTTTCTGCCATCTCTGAATGGGGAATAAATCTGATCCTATTATTTGGTATTTCTAGGTCAATATCTGATCCTCTGCTGGGAAAAACTGAAATCCATGAACACTTTATAGTAGCAGAGAATCTTAATTTTTCTCCTTCAGCTACAAGGAAAGAGGTGGAAAACCCCATAGGGAAAAGAAGGAAAGAGAAGCAATCCATTTGTGAAGCTGGCAGAAGGTCTGCTGGAGAACCTGGGAAGTCACTGATTCTAGATGCCTTGCTCAGCTCTCTTTGTGTGCCAGCAGAAAGTATAGGAGTACTTTGGACTAATCTGGACTACTGTGGTTTTTGGTTTTTTTTTCCTTTGAAATGTATAGTTTCTTCCAGTCTTTTGGAAGAAACAGTCCTTCCTAGCTCCCACAAGGGCTCTAGCTGGAGGAGAATGCCTCTGACACCACCCTGCCTCCAGCAGCAAACCCCTGCCTCTGTCCCTGTCACTGCCCATGCCAGCCGCTCCCTGCAGCATCACAGTGCAAAGGCTGGCAGATCCAGGAGAAACCCCCATAACAGCCCTGCTCAAGCATGAACTGCAATAACTCTTACTCGTGAAAATAAGCATGACGCCCATAATTTATTCATCCCATGATGTATTCATCCATCCGTTATTTATTTGCATTTGTTTTACTACTATCATTACAATTTTATAAACTGAAGCATAGAGAAGGAGATGGGAAGTTAAGACAGAGGTAGCTGCTGGACAAAGACCCTGGGCTTGCTTCTCCTTGGCTTCTGACTGCCTTCAGGTTTTGCTTGAAGGCATAACACAGAGTAAGCAAAATTTCTCCTCTCTCTGTTCTCTTCAGCAGTTTGGTCGAAATCCTTTCTGCCACCTAAATTCCTCTCCGTAGTCATTTATATTCTGTTGATGTGGTGAGGACACTGGAATGTAGCAAGGTGGTAGTCAATCCTGCCACATACAAAAGCCAAGAGAAAGGCAGGGATAGATGGGGAAGGGATGTTGGTGCTGCATGTCACCATCTTCCCTCCTTAGTGCACTTTGCAGGAACAGGTTTCTGTTTCTCTGAGAAGGAGGAATGAACTGGCTTAAGGTCTACTTGTACAATGAACAGATATAGATTTACTATTTCTGGCTGTGATGAGGTGTGGGGAGTCCAAGGGAAGTGGGAGATTGTGTTGAAAGGAGTGGGTGGAAAATCCTGCGTAAAACATCCCCTCCCTGGCACTCTTCCTCCACAGGCTTGGCTACCTGGGCTGGGGACTGAAGATTGGGAATGATTGGATTCCTGTGCTTCAGCTGTGGCAGCTGCTGGCCCTGTGTGTTCATCACGAGTTAGCTGCAAGGAAAGGAGTGTTGGCTTAAGTCACCTCCATGATCATTGTCTGGAGACAGAAGTTCAAACACCAGGTACATTAAGGAACATGATTGAAGGCCACTTGGTTTCCCATTAGGGAACTCGAGCCCTTCTGTTGCACGGAGCTTTTTGTAACATGTTATTGACTTTACAAAAACCATAGCAGTCTTCCTCTGACTACTGCCCTCTAAACCTCCTTCTTTCAAAAAGTATGCAGCACTATTATAAATCAATGTCCGAAACCACTTTAGCAATACTACTTTTATCTTGGAGGGACCATTTTGTAGAAAAAGGACATTTCTTAAAAAAAAAAAAAGGTATACAAAACTTCCTAAGGAATCATTTTGAGCCTTTTCAATCAGCCAGCTATTCACTTCATGCTACGAAATCACAGATTTGTTATTCAATTTATAGAAAAAAAAGAAAAAAAATACGATTTCATTTCTGTATAGAAGAAAAAAATAAATTGTCATGAAATTAAATGGTGGCATATAAACCTTTTATGTAAATCAGGACAAGAGGCTAAGTAAAAAAGCCCTTAGCATGAAAAGTGGACTGTTCCAGATTATATATGTTCTGGATTTTTAAAAGGACAACTTATCTGTAGCTTCGTATAAAACAACTGCGGATTTTGAAAAACATGAATCCAACAAAATGAAATCAAGGTCTTAGAGATGAAAATGTAATCAGGAAAATAAAAAAGCACTAAATAATAGATGTCAATGTCATGGATATTTGAACATTTGTTGCGCAATCTATGGTACATAGAGTTGTTTCTTACAACAGAATGTTATATTCTGAGGGGTTTTCTGCTCATAAGCACAGGTGAGAAGAAGAGCTGTGAGATGGAGGAGCAGAATTTAGCATCCCCTCTTCTCTCCTCAATAACTGTAGGAAGTGTGTTTTCCTGATTGTCCTTGCTGGGCATGAATGAACACACAGGTCCAGCAGATCTGGGGCATTGTCTGTGTATTTAGATGTGTAACCAACCAAAAAAATGAACTTTTATACACTATTGTCTTTCTTGGGTATCCTTACTGTATTATTTTTATTAGATTTTAAGGGTTCCTTGGCTAGCTCTGATTGCAATAATAACCTTATTTCCCCATTATTGTCAAACAGAAGTACTAATATTATCTCTTTAGCTGGGGTAAAAGCTATGGCCAAGGATACACCATTAGAGATCAGAATTATTAAGTGGCAACAGTTCCCTTATTTCTGGACTTGGAGGATGCAGAGGAAATGTACACAACTGCCATTTGGTTTGAAAATATTATCCCAAAATAATGTTCTCTCTCTGGGTAGTATGCACGTATTGGAACTTAATGGTATTTGTAAAGCACTTGCACCACATAATTCTGCACTAGAACTGTGTAAATTTGGGTCAGTTTCATGTGCATCATAACACAGAATGTAGAGGGACTTAAAATATTTATAGTATTGTGCTGTATGATATCTTAATGCCATCCCTGCATTTACATTTCATTTAACTGCTATGCTGCCCTCAGGGAAATCTCTTTTGCCCAAGAATACACACTGTCTGTAACAAATAGGATCAAAAAATCTCAAAAAAGAATTGAACAGCAGTAATATTTATTGAAGGAGAAATATCTGTGAGTTCATCATTATCAAGAATATTGACCTAGAGAAGCATTTTTGCACTTGATTAAAATCATTATTAAGCATTTGGACTGCGTATGGTAGCAAAGCTTTAAAGGAAAAATGAGTGGAACATATATTGCATAGTCTGCTCCATTGTTAAAACTTTCTATACATTGCAAATGTCTGATGTGTCCATAACAATATCTCAAGGCATCTGATCCCCTGTGGTTTAGGTTTCTGAAGAAGGTCTCTGACCATCTCCTGTGTGGGAAGTCTCAAATAGTTAAGGGAACCTGGACAATTTTATAATTCTTCAGAATTCACCTCAGAAGGTGAACAGCATTTTCCAGTGATCTAGGAAAAATAATCCAGAAGAAACTCTGCTCTGACAGACCAGCAGTTGAAAATGATGGGACCTTTGTCTGAAATTGAAGTTGGACAGAAACTCCAAGCCACATGACTTGAAAGCAAGTCAAAGGTGGGTGAATAGCTCTTTGATCAAGGCACTGACCTGAGAACAAGCCGAGGTCCCTGCCTTTGCTCTGCTGCAGACCCCTCCCTTTACATCTGCTGCCTGTGTTTTTTTATGTGTACAGAGACTCAGAGCATCTAAACTTCTGGGGTGGGGGCTGGCTCTGTCTTCTGTGGAGAAGTGCCTCTTTTACATACTTTGAAAGAAATTGGAGCCATATCACTTCCAAGTATTTTACAATATGTTGGTTTCTGGAAAATTGGGAGCTTTTTGGCATTTTTTCCTGGACTTGTAATTAAAAGAAATGTAAAAAAACTACAGTTTTCCTCTCCAACATACATCCTACTTTTCAATAAGCCTTGCTACATAGTGTCCATCAAGATCACCATTTTAATAAAAAATCCTTCAAAGCATTAATTCCACTGTTATTAATTCAAAAAGCCTCTCAGAAGTTCAGTATTCATAAAAGAAAAATCTTCTTTGGCTCACTAATATATAAAAGTAATCCTTCTAATACAGCAGCACTGTATCAACAGGAGCCAAATGCTACAGATATAATTACTGGGTGTCACTGGCTCAGGAGTCATAAAAACCTTGACTCTGAATAAAAAAGCCAGACTTCTGTTAATAAATTATAACAACTACTTCTTGTAGCAAACAAACCCCATATCTTCTTATGATAAAGAAATGCATATTTATGAAAAGATAAAATAATCTGATTATGTAAGAGCATATTTGTGGCCTAAAAATGTCCAACCATGCAGCTATCACTAATCTTTACACTGAATTATAATCACGGTATGGTAACAAGAAAAGAAGCGTGCTGTCCCTCAATGAAATTTGAGAGACAGCACTTGCTGACTTCCCTTTAGGCAAAGTAAATTTCAGAAATTTTATGCCCAGTTCCACCACTGTCTGTCTGAGACAAAGATGTGTTTCCAAAAGCGCTGATCAGCTGGCTGGTTTCAGTAGACTCAGCAGACTCAGTTCTTTCAGTGGGAACTGAGCTAAGAGCTTTTTGAAGTCCTTCCCTCCTCTGCTGTCCTAGGGCCAAATCTCTGCTTTTCATGGCAGAATGAAAAAAAGATGCTTATAGAAAGGAAATCTCTAGACTGTTTCTTTGCACTGTTTTTCTTTTTGGTTGCTGTTTTTCAAATTATAACATGGTGGGAAAGAGTTTACATAATTAACCTAAAAAGCAAATGACTGAGGTTATGTTTTCACTCAAAAGCAGTAGTGGAGGCTTCTCATCACCCTAGGCATTATTGTTCAAGTGCCTGGTTCCACAACTGTCCTTGAAATCTTCTAAGAAAGGGTTTTCTAGCCTCCAAGGAGCACGGCAAGCTAGATAAAGGGCATTTGATCTTACTTTCTTTTTCCAAATGCATTCCTGATCTTTCAAAAAGCCTACTACTGATTAATGAGGAGATAGCAAGAAAATTGTGGGAATAGCTTGCTTTGAGGTGGTGTGCAAAGCAATAGCTTTTCGTGTCTGCATATTATTACTCATTCATGAGTAGAAGGGCATGAGCAGATTCTGTGTAAGTCCTTAGATTTTGTCATAGTATTCAAAGGAGTACCATTTACCTATTTCTGAGAGAAAGCTGTTTTCTTAATTATGTAGATATCTGTCACGGAGAAATTAAAAAGGAAATAAATATACATAGCAAAGAATGAGAGTAGTCATTTCCAGCTTGTCTAGCCTGGGAATTTACAAACACTGGGTCTGTGCAAGCACGAGTTGTAATACAAGCCTGGGCACCCTGGAATCAGAAAACTATAGACAGCAGAACAGAGTCTCAGGCTGTGTTGGGTTTTTTTCAGGAAGAGAATGGGACTGCTGGGATACGTTCCTTGAGCTTTGTTGCAGCATCAGCCTCATTACATGGTTGAGACAATAGAAAGACGGTAACAGCTCATGTACAGCCAGCAGCAGCCAAAGATTTCTTTGTTACAGAACATTTTAAAAACTTTCTAGCCAATAGCATATTGCTAAAGCCTACAGACAGTTGTTCTAGCCAATCACTGAAACAACATGTATACCTGCTTCACACAATGCTTGCTTGTATGCCTTCTATTAACAATACAAAATACACCATTATTAAGCTTAAAACCTTCTACTATCTTGCTAAGCATATTTTTCTGTAATCTTAAGGTCTATGTTAGCCAAGCCTAAAACTCAAGCTATTGTTTCATTTCCTTGCTTGCTGTACTATTGTAACTTTTTCTACTTTCAGACTTTGCAGCTGCAGCTAGTTCAGAGTTTTCTGTTCTCTCTGTTTCTAAGGCCTGCTTTTACAGATTTCTGGAAATCATCTTACCTTTACTATTTCCCACATTTCCCCCTCTCGGTACAACTGAAAAGAAACTTTCTTAACTTTCTCATTTATTAACTACTTTGCGTTACATAGCTGTACTATAATAATTTTTTTTTTTTTTGCTTTTTTGTGGCACCTCTCTTTTTTGTTTTAAGTGTTATTTTACACTACAGCAATTTTTAATGTTGTAAAAGATTTAGTCTATTCAAAGGATAGAAGTTAAATCTGATAGTAGTTACTATTTACTGTTCTAATAAGTCTCGTCTGTTCTAAGGTCCTAATTTAAAGCTTTTACCTATATCTATATTTGCATCTACTATCTGTAAGATCTTGAGAACTTTCTATGATTCTATTTTCTACATCTTTCTCTTGTATGATAAAATTTCTTTGGTAGTTTTGTCTATAATTTGTCACACATACTGAAGTATGTAAGGTACTATTACAAGTACTACTGCTAAAACTACTAACACATATAAATCTATTTTACAAAGTTCCTTCAACTAAGGTGTAAAGTTCTATCTTTTGAACAAATCATCTAACTATGATCTACCATACTTTTTTTTTTTATTTGAGCTGTTAGTTTTTTTAGTTTTTGTATGCTTTTGTGGATGAATTTAGAATGTTTAGACAGATTCATATAACACACTCTTTCAAATTCTTCATAATTATGTCTATGTGCAGTAAAAGCAAATCAATTCAGTGAAAGAAAATCAAATAAAAGAAAATAAATTCTAGAAAGCTTTTACAGCTTTCTAGAAATCATCTTACCTTTACTATTTCCCACATCAGGCTTGTACCACGTGCTGGTTTAAGTGGTGGAGCAAAGAGGAATGGAGCAGGCAATAGAAGTGGTGGGAATGGATTCAAATGAATGAGGCCATGTATCAGGACTACAGGAGATAAAACATCAGGAGTCAGTAAGTTCAGTACATCTTAAACTGAGGCTTTCCATTCAGATTGAATGAATACACTAGTAGTTGTACAAACCAATACAAATTATAATCTGGGGAAAACATATAAAGAGCACTCAGCCTCTGTGATAATGAGGCAAGACTTCATTTACCCCTTGTTATACCAACTCAAGTGGTTGAGACCACCTTTCCTTCAATGGTGCTGAACTCAGTTCAATGTGATCAATAGACAACTGTTACACCAGGATATTCAAAGTGTTTTAATCCTGTAGGCACATCTGAATAACCTACCATTAGAGTAGAGGAGACTTGCAGAAGAAGTAGCTAATATAAGAGTAATAATTCAATCACAGCCATTCCATTGTATTTGTAATGGGAAAAGTTAAAACCTGCCAGATTAGATTTGTGGAATTAGTGACCAGTAAGAAGGTATAGGAGAAAGGTTGGAGAAATATAGTACCCTGGTGAGGAGAGAAATCCCTCTTGTAAGGAGAAGCTGTGTCTCACAAGAGTTATCTAAGTATTGTTTAAAGTGATCGAGTCAATGTAGTCCACCTGGATTTCCAGAGGATTTTGAGTCAGGTATAAAGTCTTTTAATGAAACCTTGCAACAAGGGCATGAGGAGAAAGATCTTTGCATGGATGCAAATGATCATTATCAGAAGATATAAGAATCTGCAGGGAGGCTGTTGAGGGGATGGACCAGGCTCTTCTCAGTGGTGCCCAGCAATAGGACAAGAGGCAATGGGCATAAAATTATGCACAGGAAGTTCCACCTGAACAAGAGGAAGAACTTCTTTACTGTGCAGTGACTGAGCACTGGAATAGGCTGCCCAGAGAAGGTGTGGAATCTCCCTCACTGGAGAACTGTCCTTGCCATGTGCTCTGGGATGACCCTGCCTGAGCAAGAAGGTTGGATCAGATGACCCACTGTGGTCCCTTCCTGACCCATTCTGTGACTCTGTGATGGGACTAAATGAATAATATGGCAGTGGAAAGAGATAGTGAAGAGTTCTGCAGGATCAGTGCTAGGATCTATGCTGTGCAGCATATGCATAAAAAAATCTAGGAAAGCTGATGAGCAATGACATGAAAAACTTTGCAAATAACACTAACTGATGTGAGAGAGTAAGAAAGAAATATTGGTGAAAGATCCCATAAGCTTAATAATAACACAAAGGCAACTGAAATTTAATGTAACTCAAATATGAAAGGAAAAAATATCCCTAAGTTTATACAAACTCTTTGTTTACTAGTGGTATTACAGAATAAGATTCCAAGTTTGTAATATAGACAGTTTTCTGAAAGTTTCTCATAAGTGCCAAACTGCAGTCAAAAAAAGTTAATTTAGAAATTAAATCTTAAACTGAGGTTCTTTTCCATTCAGACCACTAGTAGCTGTACAATACATTAGAAATGGTGAGGAAAAGAACAGAGAACACAATAGAGAATAATTTCCCACGTCTGAATACTCCATGCTGTTCTGGTCCTTGCATTTTAATGGATCTAGAAGAACTAGAAAGGTTCAGAAAATGGCAACAGGCTTGTCAAAATTATTGAATAACTTCATTTGAAGGCAGGATTAAACAGACGGGAATCCTTCAGACTGACAAAAGAAAAGCCTGAGGGATGTAGACCAGCGAGTGACATGACAGGGTGCATAATGATAGATTGTTCACAGCTTCATCCACTACAAGAACAAAAAGATATGAAACAGAGCTAACAGACTCTAAATTAAAAACAAAGGATATGTTAACAGACCTGAGGAACTCTCTTGTATATGCTGATGATTTACAGGCATTTGCATGAATATTGCACGAATTTATATAAGGAAAATCTGTGAAGGAATACTCAGTGCGCAGAAACCAACTCTGTTTCAGGAATTCCCTGAGCTGGCAAAGGTTGAATGGTAGGAGAGTCTTAGAGGAGAACCGTGTTTCTCAGGCATCTGCATTTGACCATTGGTGGAAACAGAATACTAGGTTATCTGGATCTTTTTTATACTCCAGTGTGATTTGCTTATGTTCTTCTGTAACATTCTTTCAGTACTTAAAGGGGCTTATAAAAAAGGGGGAGAATGACTTTTTACACAGAGAGGACACAGCAAGAACTAAATTATCATTAAGGTCCCTTCCAACCCAAACCATTCTAATATTCTATGATGGTCCATAACAGGGCAAAGCAATTTCCAGCTGCAGGCCATGCTATGTTTGCAGGTTCCGTGTCTTATAGTTCAGGGAATAGAGACTAGCCTGCAATTAGTAAATTTTCTTATGATCTTGGCAACAGAACCAAGTATCTCAAATTATATATTTGTAGCAATACTGTGCATGCAGTAAAAATGTAACTGTGAACATTTCCATCTGGATTGTTGGTTACTCTGAACATACATCACTGGCAGTAAAACAGGGAACAAAGGAGTGTAAGTTACCCTTTCACATTCTTTTCAGGCTATTCTATGCTGCCAGAGCAATGTGAAATGGTCTTAAATTAGTGAGCAGCAGGCTGTTCCAGTTTAAATCTGCCATTGTTTGAGAGAGGTAGTCCCTGCCCATTTGATTTCTGACAGGAAAGAAGTATGAGGGAGATGGTAGGAGAGTAAACTTGTCACTGATGTAGCCCATAAATGCATGCTGCAGAGCTACTTTCTTGAGTTTAGGTGACAAAGAAGAACAAGTTGAAACAAATGACACAGAAAAATGTTCTTTAGATTTGAGCTGTTTCAACAATAATTTGTTGTCCATCAGACTCATGAAGCTTAACTAATGCTTTGTGAACTATATCAACTAGGATATCCTTTTTCTTCAAATATCTTTTCCAGTTCATTAGCCTGTAACTAAAATGTCTCTTGGGTAAGCTACAAATTCTAGAAGCTCTAATAAACTGACTAACTTATAGTCTGTTCCCATCTCCACACTGCTTTCCCTTTTGTAATTCCGCAGGGTTATTCCTTTCAATATATTTTTTCCTATATAAAGAGTTGATTATTTTCAACTCTTCAGCTCTATTTCACCAGCTTTGTACTCGACCTCACCCTTCCTGATGCAAACCTTAAAATTAATGGGATACTACATGTATCAGCTGAATTTTAAATTTAAAGCCAGGCCTCTTGTTTAATGACTCCACGAGGCCACTGTCATAGATGTAACTGGTAGAGTTGCTTTTTACAGATTTTTGGCTGGTTTTAACTTTTAGATATCTGTTGTTAGAAAATAACCATTAGCTGAGAAATATAATATATATTTTTACCATGATATAGGTGTGCAGTACCATTTTTTGTGGGCTTGTGGGAAATCAAATAACCAGAACTCACCTCTAATTGCAGTAGACTGTCAACATAAAAATCAAGCTTTGCTTAGCTCCTTTCATCGTGGCCAGGTGTGCAACAATATGCAAAGCTTTTGTCCTGTAAAGGCTAACGGAGAAGTAATTCTAATATATAAGGCACAGATGCTTTCATTATCATTAGCAAGTATGCTAGATTATTCATGAAAGTCCCACTTAGAGAGATAAGCAGGCATTTGCCATTTATTCCTTAGTATAATTTAACTCAACATGTCACTTTTCATGTTAACTTTCTGGAAGGTATTTTGATCTTAATTGAGTTTTTTATTAGCACATTATTAAAACTCTGTATCCATTTGCACCTGTCCATCCAGCACTGGGTTGCAGAGCCATCCATCAGGGACCAAAATACATGCCTTTGGTATGGGAAGTCTTGCTAAGGTTAGGAAAATGAGGAGTCTGGATTTAGGTGGAAGTGTTTTGAGAGAACAGGTGCTGTCGGGCCAATCCCCTTCAGCAGAGAGTAAGAAGACTGTGACATCCAGCTTGCAAACATTGCTCCAGATGGAAGAGATGAAGTGGCTGAAAAAGAGTGTGTTATAGGAAAGGAAGTGTTACTGTTAGGCACCACTTGTTTCACAGCTCTCCTCTTCCTTCTTTCTTGCCACTACTTGGAAAGTTTCAGCACAGAGCTGTGTCCTGCTGCTGCTTCTCTTAAGTCATTGCTGGGTATGGTACTACTGTTCCCCACTGTGCATACAGGGGAGGATGAGCAAGGGCACTTCTTGACATGTCAAAGAATGGCAAAATTTGCCTCCATGTGCTGTGATCTCCTCTCCAAAGAAAAGGTTGAACAAACGGAATGCAGGTGTGTAGTCACCTATGTGTTTTTGCTTAGGCATGGTCAGGTTATCACATCAGTGAGTGTTCATCTGAAGAGCAAGTAAAAGGAACACTTCCTAGCAAACTTACCTTGCTTATTTGTACGGGAACAGGAAATTACAGAAATTATAGAGAAAAATTGTTTCCCTAGTTTTTTATGCTAAAGAGGCAAAGATATATGCACATATGGCTACCTCTCCCAGTTATGAGTGTTGTAGTGGCAAAATGAACTGCTACCTATTCTTGAAATCTGGTGTTTTGTGGCAACTCGGGCAGAAGTGGGTAATTTCTATTTTGAAAAATTAGAGGAAAGCTTACTCTGTTGACTTGCGTTTATCCTTGACTACACAACTGAATGTAGTTTTATGTCTGGGGGTTTTATCTTCATATGTAATGACATCTCAAATTAAAAAAAAAAAAAAAAAAAAAAAAAAAAACTTTTA